>JAOBRG010299978.1:34283-44730 GCA_027574985.1 Umimayanthus nakama
TTATTATTATTATTATTATTATTACGTGACGTACCCTCAGATATGCGGTCAGCGGCCTCCTTTCGCACCGTCGCTGGTTTTGCTTAGTGCCAATGCTAACAGTTTTGTTGAAATAGAAACCTTTTTCATTGGTTAAGGCGTCTTCAAAATACAAACGGCGGAACACATCCAAGTCCTTGTTTTTTTCAAGCTCGATTTTGTAGGAAACGTGTACTTCTGAAAATGTAGGTATAAACAGAAAATATCATGGCTATGAATGTTTCAAGAGAACAGGACAGAGAATAAAAACTGGAGGATTTTTGGCAGTTAAGATCGATAAAATCGAAACACCAAAAATAATGCTGTAATGTTACCTTTTTTGTCGTCAACTGGCTTCGTGAATTTAAAGCATACTTCGATATCTATGCTGTTAAAGTAATAGGGAATAAATTCGATTAACTCCATGAGTGTATTGCTTAGTATCTCTCTATATTTCCTATTTATTTTGATTCGGTTATGATACAGCTACACTGAGTTTCATTTAGTATCTTCTTTTGACTTCTAAAGTTTACACAATGGTAGCGGTATATTTTCTCTTAACATTTAGATGCTTTAGAAACAAACCACAACTGAATAAATGAGTAGCTACTATTGTGGTACACTTTGACTAACTTACCATTTGTGAAGCGAGCCGTCCGCGGCCTTGCATAAGGACGAGTTGCTCTCGATCACAATCTGGTTGGTGCTGAGAATGAGTTCTCCTCTTACAGAAATGATGGGTTTGGTTCTGTGACAGTGAGATGAACAGTAAAGGCTTTTACCTCCTAATTTAAAAGCTACAGTGGTAAAGTTCGTGATCCCACCAAATATGTCTGAGAAAAACTGTCGTCAGAACATTACCTTAAATGTTCAGAATAGGAAGAAAAACATAGTTGGTATAAAGATAGAAAAACACTAATTTTCAGAGCAGAGAAGGATGGTTTTCGACAATATAGCCCCGCGAGAAATGAAAGCGAGCGAAAAAAATTGAGTGAGAGGGGTTGGGGGAAGGAATTTTCAAGCGAAAACTGGAGTTTATAAAGCTTTACGTGAAGAAGAGGCAAACACTCCACAAACGGGTCTGCAGTTATTTAAATCAGCGGCAACTGCGAGCACGAAGCTCTCCTGCAACTTACTTTAGTAGAAAAGCACGGTCAGAACTGTACGCTCCAATAGCAATATCTGGAGAACGAAAAAAACTCTAGTTAACACCTGCGCGAAACGTGTATTAATTAATACTGTTTGTAAAAAGGAGCAAAAGAAAGGAGAAGTTTCATTTCGCTGAGTATGAGCGCAGAGGGAGCGAGCCTAGCAAAACAAAGACCTTCAGCTAAACATTTTTAAATGTTTCTCTTAAAAATTAGACTAAGGCTTTAAACGACTCTGTGTTCCTATTGGTCGTTATTATAAACACTCGTAATTTTCTTAGGGGTTTACCGCCTACCTGGGTAGCCATTTTGGTCGACATCAAGTCCACCGGATAGAGAATAACCAAATGTTTGTACCGGCTCTTTCAACATCGAAGCGACAATTTTCTAATCAAAAGAAGTATAAATTATTATTAAAACTGCAACTTTAGACGATGTCTTAGAAGAACTTTAAAAGGGGTTTGCTTAGCAAGCCTATGGTATCGTCCTACCTGTCTTGGAGTTTTAGAGGAATCGTCAATCCCGTCTTTAGAACCAAAGTAGATATAAACTGCCCCCATTTCATCTTCGTATGGCGCACCAATAATCGTGTCTGTGAAACAAAATAACAAATCATTTTTTAAAAGGGTGTTCTTTAAAACAACTTCAATTTCATAGTTTCGAAGTATAGTTCTGTAAGTTAAATCGTTGGACTAAGGAAGTTTCTACTAACTGTTTAAACGTTTACCGTGCATGGTTTTGTGTTCCGCATAAAACATCAGAAGCCAACATTACCGTCATATCCATCTTGGTTCAAGTCACCAGCAGCAGCAATCGAAAACCCGAACCTAGCACTAAATTTGTTGTCTCCATTCAGTGTCTTGGCTAGGTTCAGAGCTCCCTAAAGTAAAAGGAAAAATCGTGTGACACAAAATTTGGAAAAAACAGCAACTGGGGCACTTCCCATTTAGCACTGAAGACTTTACAGCCAATAAATTGGAGCCATTGACCCTATCGAGCGCTCCACCAAAGTCACACGTTCTTTCTCTGTATTCATTCAGATTGCGGAACCACAACAAAAATAAGGCTAATTCGGATGATATACCGTATGGAAAATATTTTCAGAATAAGAAGTAAGGCTTTTTCCAGAGTTTTCCAGTACATGCCTCCAGTCAGTTCTTGCCCCTTTTTGCTCGCTTTTAGTCTTTGTGCCCGGGGAAGGGGGTAGCATGCACGACGGCGCTAAAATTACTTCTCTGCCTTTTCGTCTTCCTCCGTCTTCCGGGGAAAAAGGAACTTAACTGGATTTATCTAACTAGCAGTTTTTTCAAAAACATGAATGAAAATACGATTTTGTGGAAAAGGTAATTTAAATCGTGGTTTTCTAATGAGTTCGTCATCGGTACTGAGCTGCAAAAACAACAAAAGGTATGTTTAAACAATTTCTCAGAAACAATTTACCGTACTCTCTTTGTGCAGATTGCCTTAGTTTTTATTGCCTTCCCCTATTTACTAATTAAAATAGTACTTCTAGTTACTCAGCTCAATTAGCTAGCTGAGTAATCTTAACTTACAGAATGTTACTTGTTCAATATATTAATGTAAGTCTTTTGATGCATGTATATATGAAAACAAAAGCCTTGTTGTTGTTGTTGTAAAGAGAAATGGGAGTGTGAATTATGTTTGATTTTTCGTCTGAGAAGTTCGGCGTATTAATCCTACATGATTGACAAAGTTCGATTCAACTAGATTTATCTAAATTGAATGAACACCAGCGGAGTGTGTGAATTCTTTAGGATTTTTCGTCTGAGTTTCGGCGTACTGATCCTACATGATTGACAAAGTTCGATAGTCCACAGAGTTTTGCCGGTTGGAAAAAGGGGAAGGCTTCATACCTGCCCGTTGTTCATGTAGACGTACACTCTTCCTTCGTCTTCCTTCTCCGAATGCAGTGGGGCACCAACCAGTAAATCGGAAAACCTTGAATAATTATTAAATTTTTAGATGCTTTCAATAATTAAACCTTCAATAATTGTTAAATTCCTAGATGCTTTCCTTTTCTTAAATGTGTTTCTATAGTTCCAGTTGCAGTTGTAAAATGTTTTTTGTTATTTTTGTTGAAGTTTTGGATATAATTTAGTAAATGAAAAGGAACCTCAGTAGTAGCTATAATAATAATTGTTTTTCTTCTTCTTATTATTATTATTGTCATTGCTGTTATTATTACTATAACTATTTATTTTTGCTTTTATTATAATAACTAAAATCATTGTTACTACAATTGTTTTAGTAGTATTGTTGTTATATAGAAAAACTGATGAAAATTACTGAAAATGGTCCAAATTGGAAAAAAATTTGAAAGAAAATCGACCAACTGATGGTTGCCCCCCAGTTTTCTCCCCGTTTGACAGCAAGCGCGCGGTCATGCCAGAGCGATGGCGAGGGGCGTTGCCGAAGGGAGAAAACTGATTGCACCTAAACTTCGGTATTTGAATCAGCTCCCAGAGGGAAGCTCAAGCATTCACTTACCCGTCGCCATTGAGGTCGACTGCACATAATGATGAACCGAAGTAGCTACCGGGCTGTTAAGAAACAATAAAGGAAGGTTATTGATAAGTTGATCGATTGTAACATATTTGTTTATAAACTTCTATGTTATCCTTCCACAGCAACGGGATCTCTTCCCCTACTCACTAGACCGACAATTACTTACAGTACTAGGCTTTTCAATGTTACGGCAATGCCGGGGGTTAAACCCTGGATCTTGGGTTGCTAAGGGTGATCGAACCGACGCGCACGATTCCTCACAGAGTGCAGAGAAACAGAAAATGGTGTAACTAATACCGTATTTACATAGCTTTCGATTAATAAGTGGCTTACATGACAGCGAGAATACCTCACCGCCGCACCTTTCAACACAACATTGTGCTAATCTAGGCACTTGAGTCGAACCGTCTAGAGCCACGCCACTTTGTCAAACAGTATCGAAACAAAACAAAAATACGATACGATCTGTTTCAACCAACAGCGAAAACTTTTTGAGATGTACTCATAATATTGCAATGAGAAATAAAATTGAAATACAAAAGTTGTTCTGGCTTATCAAAACTTGTTACTTTAAATGAGATTCAACATTATTCACAGACCATGAACCAGCGCCGCGTGAAAGTCTAGAACTTCTCTTTAGAGGCAATACAGTCTGACAATATTTGAGTATAGAAAATGCTGAGATTATTAATATCAAACACAGTATATACATATTGTGCTCAGTTATCTATAGAGCCAGGAAAACCGGCTCAGAACACTAAGAGAGTTCTAGAGTGAATGGCATTGTTCCGGTGTTGTTTGTTTGTTTATAAAGTTGAGCCATGTTAGGAATTGAAAAGACAGTATTTGCAGGTGCAATATTGAAGAAAAAGAAGATATGGACCGCTAGATCATTATGTAGAAACATTGCTTTTTTTTTAAAAAAAAGGGACTTTAAGGGTGTGTGTCAATCTGTCTATAAATGAGTGAATTTCTGATAACATCATGCATTACATTTTGGTTGAGTTATCACTCAGGTGTTTGGGGTAGCGCGGCTTTGGGTACTGGACAGTGACTCTGGATTTGATCCCTCCTCTTTGCATTAAGTGGCAGCTTAAAACGCTAACTAGATTGCCTTGAGCCATACAATTTAATATACAAAAAGTATATAACTTGAATATTTATCATTTAGTGTACTGATAAGTACACATCCTAATTATCCAAACTGTAAACTTCAACATGTTTCAAAAACTACAACTATTGTTTTTTTTATTATTATCATTATTATCATTTTTATTATTATTAATATTATTAGAAAGATAGATAGATTGATGGTTCTTTTAAAACTACTTCGCAGCCCAAAGGCTGAATTAAGCAACTTTTACAACATATAAAATGACAGTAGTAATCTATGA
This sequence comes from Umimayanthus nakama, assembly GCA_027574985.1. Lineage (NCBI taxonomy): Eukaryota > Metazoa > Cnidaria > Anthozoa > Zoantharia > Parazoanthidae > Umimayanthus > Umimayanthus nakama. Next base: position 39,370 of record JAOBRG010299978.1, read on the forward strand.
TAATACAATTGTTGGTAAATCTATGTTTTAAAAATATAAGAGTAAAAATGATTAACATTGTAAAACTTCTTTATCCTTGAACTACAATTTGAAAATAAAATCTATGAATTATTAGAAGATGCGTTGAATTGCCGGGACACTGCGAGAATGAACGTATTGTTTGTTAATACTATTTCTAATTTAAAAGTTCTTCATAGAACCAGTGGTATAAACCCTTACTGTACAAACCAGTCCCGAATGAAAGCACAAGTAACATCTTACCTGTATTTCATCGGCTTGTGCTGGCAACGCAGTGCTGACTGCAATTTTACCCTCTACCGTGTGGTCAAAAATGATTACCTGTCGGGTAAAAACAAAGGCGTATAAGAAAGTTGGTGAAGCGCTTTGGATCTGATTTTTTTACTATCATAGGAGTATGTTAATTTGACTTTAGTGAGAAAATTGCGTTAGAAAGGTGTTCAATTCAATTCAATTCAATTTTTTTATTTAGCACTGACATTAGTTACAAGGAGTTATTAACTGTGATTGTTATAAAAAACAAAATGTTGTGATGAAGGGATATGGTCGTTATTAGATTACCGTGCTGTAGAGGCCAAAGGAGCAGAGCTTTCGTGTTGGCCCCTACATCCAGGGAAAGTGTGTAGGGAAATAGCTCTGCACGAGCATTTTTTTTAATCCAAGAATCTCTACTAGTACATAATAAACTTGCAGTACTCTCAGAGCAGCTTATGAAAGTGCCACAACTTTTCACCAACGTCACTTTTGAATGAGTTACGCATATCTTAAGGAAGCCAAAAACTGACTTCGTTTGAATGTAAAGCATTTGATTTTAGTCATTCAAAACGCGAGCTACAGAATTTTTGAAGTAAACTACTCATCTCCTACAAATACGAGGTTTCAATGAACACCTTTTTTGCATTCCTTTCCGTTGCTCTGCCTATTTCTTACTAGGACCGTTACTTGATGATGAACACGTACCAAATGCCTAAACTAGATTCCAGGCAGACTTCCTTTTCGCAAGATTTGTTCAAGAAAACAAGCCATACATCGATTAACTTTGACGATAGTTTGAATTCAAGATCTGTAACCTTTTTACAAAGCTTCTGCTTCAAACTTTTATTTGGTGGGAAATGATACGTACTTAATGAATGGTTTCTCTTTTTCTCCAAACTCTTAGATATGCATGCGCTAGAAAACAACTTAACTTGCTGCAAGATAGTCTTTTGATTAAACTTATGCCTTCTTACTACTAGAAAAAGCCTTGCCCCCCGTCTCATTCAACTTTGTTAAGAGTCAGGGACACGCCAACCTACCTTACCACGTAGATCATTTGCACGGGGAGAGCTGCTAACAATTTCTGCAAGCAAAAGAACTAATCAATCGATATCTTGTTGATTTGTCTTCTTCATAGGTGTTTTAATTATTTTTGGTCTGTCAGCCATGGTTTACTGATGATGATGGGTAGATAATTGATTTATTGCTGATTTAAACCTGAGCTTTTAAATAGGTAAAGTAGAATTTATTGATGGTTTTGGTTAGATGTTTTAAAGCTAAACTCGGTGAAGAACCTGCAAGAACAATGTACAGTTTTCATTCCAAAATTTTAAAAATTTTAAAAATGTTGAAATTCCACAGGCAGTATAAAGCCAAATAGAAAAGCTCGCCAATGATCATACTTGCTCTGTATAGGTATTTAGTCTAAGACTGCTTTGACTCTATTACAAAAATCAGGAAAAGCAAACGACTGAACAGAAGTAGCTGAATTGTTGTTTTGATAACCAATACATTTATAAAAAACAAAAGCCGTTTACATAGTTTTAGTTATCTATTAGACTAAAATCTTAGTTTAATTACTCCTAGTTATAGCTTTAGCTAGTTAAACCAGAGGACTGGCAATAAATAAAATATAGCGACGTATCGTATTTCAATATTCTTTGTCAAACATACCTTCTTTGTCGGTACTCTTAAAATATCCAGATGTCATTGCATAGCCTGTGTAGCAAAATTTAAAAATACTTCTTGAGTTTTGAAACAGCTTTTTTGTACTTCTTTACTAGAGCGGAAACAACTGTTTTCAGTCCATCGATATACAAAAGCCCAATACTTACCCATAAGGTCACCAAAGTTCAACTTCATTTGTTTCTGATTCGCCAAAGGAAATTTTTGTACGGTATCTAGTCGTGTTGCAGTAACACTACCTGAATGTAGAAAAGCGGACACAAAAGTTACTGTCGTTGTTTTCATGCTACAGAGTACAGGAATGAAGAGACCAATTAAAACCCTGCCAATAGCCCATTTCCAATTTACACTTCAGTTCCCGCGAACAATAAACCTGAAGTCGAGGCTTGGAGCGAAAAAAATACAGCAAATGTATGAAAACTGGGCACCTAACCTCGACTTCGTGTTATTGTTGGCGGGAACTGAATCGTAATTCGGAAATGGGCAATTTTAAAAACAAAAACTGTTTGACACAACACTTGTTGATTAGGAAAATCTTGACCTTAAGGTTACCATTCACCTTAAGCGTTGTTTTCAGTTTTTCGTATGCAACTTCGTTAATACGCATCGGTTACCCACAAACCTATATAATGTATCAGTGGAAATATTATGAAACTATCAAGATGTTCTAGTGAAAATACTTTTAAAATATTTTTGTTTGTAAACGAACTCAAGCTTCATAGTTCAAACTAACCCTTTCATTTCTAGATGTCAATGCGGTTGTTAGCTTCAATTTACGCCAACTTTGTTTTGTTTATCAGTTTTAGTACCATTTGCGCTTTTACCGTCCTGGCGATTTTTGATTGAAATCATCTTTAATTTTCTTCAGGCATTTGAGAAAACTCCTCGTTTGCAGCATACAAAATAATTGGAGCGAAATTTCAAAATTCGCCAGGACGGTTTACATCTTCAGCAGTATTATTTTATAAGCTTGCAAGATTTGACGGTATGGTGTTAAAAATTGAGGGAGCATTGATCCTTTGTTTTGTTGCAGTTCTAGCCAAAACACGTCTCCAGAAATTCACTCCTAAAGTACGCCGCACGAAAAGGACTAGGGTTGGTTCATTTAGCATAGTCACCTATGCGACCTTAAATGTTCCAACCAACCAACTTTTAATTTGATCCACTGTAAGTTTCACAAAAAGCAATATTTTACTGCATTACAAGTACTCAAAATGTACAATATTTTGTGGGCAGTTGAAATTGGTTACAATGCCATTCTCCACTCTTTACAAACACGAAAGAGGGATTAGCACTGCAACCAACTTGTTTCAATATGACACGCATCGGGAAGTTCAGATTTAAGAAATAGACAAACTAAATTTCTGTAAACAGAAATTTAATATTTAAAACATTATGAGGGACTGCTTCCTTTTCATTGAAGACAAAAACTAGGTGTTAACTGTTATTCGTTATTTTCCATACTAACCCTTCCAGTACATCGCTCCTGGGGTTCCCATGGCTAAAGCGTTTCCGTTGCTGGTGAATGTCGCACTGAAGCCTGCCTGGCAATATCCATAAAAAACGTACTTTGTTTTGCTTGCTCGACTAACAATTTCATCTGCAAGCAAGAGAAAACCACACGCTTTAAAACGGTGTCAACCTCTATATGTACTTCCTTTCACGTTTCAGCCAAAATATTGCGGCCGTCGACGCAAAGTTAAACGCAAATATGCTATAAACGGGAGTTCCTAACAAATTCTAAAAATGATGGAAGGTCTTTGTTGGATCAAGATTTGTTTGATGTTCTTGGTCGACGTTGTCAGAATGGGGTTTAATTGGTTCAAATTTTATACCAGCTTCGTTCAACTTTGCTGGACCAATTGATCAATTGATGCCCATTGTAACATCCGTTTTTACGGGTCTTGAAGAACCCTGTGCATCAATTTTTAATTGTGGCTTTTTGGTTTAAAAGGGACGCGAGCTCTTTGCGAACTAGTTTTCGTTGGCCTCCTTGCATGGTCAATCGTCAGTTGATCGCCAAGCAATACTGAAATTACAGGAACTTGTTGTCGGTAGAGTATCCACACTTACCGCCATGGTAACAAGGTGTGATTTTCAGGTCAGGCTTCAAGTTCAGGTAATGATCTAAAACAAAACAACGACCCAACAGGTACATTCGACTCCTCGTTTTCAACTTGGCAGCAAATGCATATCTGGGTGCACACGCCTGGGGGTTAGAAACAACAAGTACCATTTTAGACAATCACATCGCAAGATCACCGCAATATATTTGTTTATATATTTTCATTTTTTTTTTTTCATTTTGCTTACCACAATCCTGCCCCCCCTCCCTGAGCTGAGCAGCGTAGCTCCTAACCACTGGCCATTCTTCCGCTCGACTGCTTCTCCTGCGTCGTCTTTTCTTATTTCTGTAAACAGATGGTGGAATAAATAACTCAAAAATAAGGCATTTGTTTAATCATTTTCGACTTTAAAGAAACTACTGTAACTTACATAATATGGCTATCTTAATCAGGTTGTTGTCGTAGTTCAGTGACTCTCTTTCCAATGCTTAGCAAAACGTTGCTTAAAATTAATAGTTTCTACGGAGAGTACGAACATGATTCCGATCACTTTTTTAAAAGAAGGTCGAGCTGTTAGTCCAGAGTACACAATACTTTTTTAACTCAGTTGCAGTTTTAGTAAGAATGGCTGACTTATCACCATCGTCATTTTTCCTTGTTATTTTTACTGTTATCACTATAACTATATTTATTTTTGTTTATGTGTGCAGTTATTTTTGGTATTGTAAAATTAAGGATTTTTCGGTGGAAGGCGATACAACAAAAGCACACGAAGTTCTCTCCTAAGTTGATTCACCAAACCCAAGTCCGACTCAGGAAAAGAACTCAAACCCTTAAAAATCAAAGTACTGAGTAAAAAACATATAAGGTAACTAAGAGCCATATTAAAGGCAAAGTAATAGTAGTGAAATTGATTTTAACTGTGGCAATTTTAGCTCGTTAACAAGTGCACAGAGTCAAAAAAAAAATCAGTAAATCATCGACCTTTGAGGCAGACTATCTCATATGTGTCTTGTTGTTATCGTTGTTGTAGCCAAGGACACAGCACGACACAATATGACGCAACAGTACCTTCGTCGTCAATTTTAACGGTGGAACAGGGAGAGCTTTTGTGTGTGTAGCACCAAGACACTGCGCCATATCCAGGACGCGAGTTGGTGTTTGACGTTCGGTTTGAGAGCGGTGCTCCGACCAGTAACCTAACGAGTTAAAACAGAGATGACAGTTCTGACACATGGCAGTATTATATGCTTTTTAATGATTATTTAACTTTGTTTTTTTTCAGGTATAGGTTTCTATAGCAAACAAACTTTATCGCTCAATTGTAGGCGTTTCC
>JAOBRG010299979.1:0-15298 GCA_027574985.1 Umimayanthus nakama
AGAGAAGCACTCGGCTTCGCCTCGTGCCACTCAAACGCTTCTCTCGTGCTCTCCCAACTTCCCGCGTGCATCCATAAATTTGATAGACGCACGCCAAGCATGGACTATTTCTTAAACAGAAACTTTCTCTGGCGGTCTGTAGAAGTCTAAGTGGTAAATTCCTTAAAGAGCAAAGGTCTCAAAAAAACACATCTTTTTTGGTGTTTCGGACACACTTTTATTCGCAAATAACTAAACTCCTTTACTACTTTCAAAGCAACCTAAATTATCGGTCTGTGTTCCCGAGACGTCTCGCAAATTGATATCACATTGTCATTTGTCTATCGCTTATCACGTTACTAATACAATATCTTATCTAGACGCGAAAAAAACAAGAACGGAGCTGAAACCTCAACTCGTTACCCACAGCACGAGTAATAATTTGTAATTCTATGAAGTATTACACTTAAGTCCCCTTGTAGTTAAACCATCTAAAGTATGGAGTGTTGATATTTTTGCAAGAAAGTTCCTAAGGTGGTCATCTTACTTGTAAAAGTTAAAGGTGTATTGTTTTAAACTTCAGAGCTCATTCTTCAAGGTAGGGAGTGTACATTACATGATTTCATAAATTTATCAAATAAGAACCAAACACTAAACTATAAACTGTTAATTGATACAAAACTTTGAAATTAAATCTTAAGCTACAACAATATGCAAGAATTGCTAGTTCCGTTTTCGTGTGGCAGTAATCAGTCACTCAGTTAAAGTTTGACTTATTAACTCAACAGAAACGTCAGATTTTGCCTGCGTAAAAGAATAGTGCGAGCAAAATTTGCCTATCGGTAGTGTGATTAAGTAGTGTCAATCGTTTCGTTTTGTTTAGGCGTTGCTCAACTTGTCGGTGGACCCGTTCACGGAGATGTCAGAGATGGCCAAGAAACTTGTTAACGCAGTTACTCTCAAGGTGTGTATTGCATGTGTGCTACACGTGTGCTACATGTGTATTGCATGTGTACTACATGTGTGTTGCACGTGTGCTACATGTGTGCTGCATGTGTATTGCGTGTGTGCTACATGATCTTGTTACTGTTTGTTACTACTGTCTGCACAATATTCAAATACAAAAAGTATAGCAACGATCGCTAACTTTTGATTGCGAGAGAACAGTAGTAAGCCATATTTGTTGCTAAGAGATATGAAACTACATTAGTTTTCACCTTTCGTTTCCTTTTCTTTGGAGGGTAAAAGAAACAAGTATATTTTTCAATTTACTAAAGATGGTAGTTTTCGAGAAATTGGAGTAAAGCAAGAGTATATAAGTTGGTTGTTAAAGTAAATGAAGAAAGTACTATTTTTTGCAAGATTTCCAGATTGCCAGAGTAAAATAAAATTAACGTTCTTTTTCCCATCTAAGGCAACAATCTGCAGTAATCCTGTGAAGATGTCCAGCAAAGGATCGATTTCCTCTTCTGCTCCCTCATCGCCAAGTACCTACCCTTCCTTCCTGGCGGCCGAGTAAGTGGCTGCATGCTCTGCCTCGTTTGTTTCTTAGATTACAAGTTTTGAATTCTTGTGAGCTTAAAGTAAAGTAGTCAAGTAGACAAGGGTACGCTGTTGTGACGAAAATTGTTATAAACCTTAGACTTGTGTATACATGTATCTTTTTATGAATTCTGCGTAAGTGCTAGACTTGTACTAGTTTATTCTCATGAGTCACTTAATTTTTTTTTGTTGTTTGCGTGGTTCTACCACTACATGATGCATTTTATGCAAAAACCCCTAATTTGTACTCTGCTAACGTTTAATCACTTCATCTAGAGTTCACTTCTTCTCTTTTTTCTTGACGACACATGGATTTTGCATTCTTACACAATCCTGAATTTGAAACGGAGAGGGAGGGGGAGTACCGTCCTGAAATTTGCTGCCAAAGTTTGCTTAGAATTTGTGTAAGATTCTCCCTCGTCGATTTCTTGCTAATTAGCATGTAGTCCGAGTGAACACTAACTATAATCCTGTTTATTGGTGAAATGAGAGCACTACGTAAGCACAGTGCAAAATCTGCATTATAGCAAGGATTTGGATGTTCACTGTTTGTCTTTTCACCAGACGGGGCTCATCGCCAACCGCTATTCATGCTCACAGTGTCGTGTCAGAGATCCCAGGACGGCCGAACTATGTTAGACAAGGAGACCCAATGGCAGGTGTGGGGAGGCCTATGACCCAGCCAGCCGTAGGTGGCCCACATTTCCCTCACTCGTATGAGTTCCACGTCAAGAGAAGAATGTTTGACAAGGGGCCACTGGTAGGTGATATAGTCAGTACCATCGATGATGTATAATACATTCGGTAGTATCGTTGACAATGCTGTTTGCAGCTTAACTTTTTCCAAAGTCAAAGTGTAACCTGAACAAACTTTAGATTGAGGCCCAAATTCTATAAACGTCGAGCTTCGTTTACTCTTGTACCGACAAGCAAGTTGTTGCGTTACAGTGTAAACTGGGAGAAATTATCGCTGCACGAGAACTTATCCAAAACGCGAATCATAAATGACATAATAAACTGGTTAGGAAGCTGAACAATTTTCAAAGGGAGCGATCAGATGTAGCGATAGTGTAGGGGCACATTAAATAACTGCAGCTGTGTTCCGTTATGACTGTTTCCACAGAAGGAGAGTCAGCACTCTGGATCTGGTGAAGAAAATGAAGATGAAGACGAAGAAATGTCTGCTACAAAGCCGCCAATGGTGGGCACAAGATTTGCTGAGTGGTGCGCTAGCTACTTTGCACAGTCTGTCATGAAGGTGTGTATGACGCGTGTTTGTTGAAAAGGTCTTTCACTCCCTGATCAAGGGTTACATGAGCCGAAATTGTGTGCGTAACAAGCTACTTGATAATGACTGGACTACGTTTATTTACCATGCTGGTCTAAACTAATTGAGTTTGAGTACATGTATTAAAGACCCCTAAGTTGACAGGCCACAACGTCAGGATTAATTTACTCTTTTCGAGGAATTCGTTGATTCTTTCATAGTAAGTGTCCTGATAGGACGTTGACTGACTATTACAACGGCTTAACGTCCCTGTTCACGGACAATTAAGGCAGCTTCAATGTTAAACTTAATCTCCCTTCAAACAACCAGGCTCGGATAGAATGCTGTGTAATTCACGTGCCTGTGTATTTGTCTATTTCAGTGGCCATTTTCCTGTGTAATGAGTTAAGTTAAAAGAAGTGAGCTAACGGAACCATGCTTGGATGGTTTCTTTCATTAAAATACTTTCATCCTACTCTGGCTGACTTCCGCATGTACAATAAAATTTTGAAAATAATATATTATTTAAAATTGTTCAAAACACTACATATTTTTATCTATATTGCATGGGTGTGAGCGAGATAGTTACGTATAAGCTCATTTGTAAATAATATTACTACTACTAATAATATTGTTATTAATAGTAATAATAAAATAATAATAACAATAATAGTAATTGTAAAAATAGCAATGCTTTTTAACTAAATGATTCACTTTCTTATCATTTATATCGAACGTTTTCTTTAAAGGTTCTGTTCTGTTTTTTTGTCTTTTCCTTCTTCGGTCCGTCTTCCCGTTTTTCTTATTCCCGCTGGTAATAGTTGTGACACCCACACTCCCCTCCCATCCGTCATCCTTCTCTTGAATAAAGCCTTTCCTTTTGTTGCAGCCTCCAGAAGAACACGACCCTCAAAGCAAATTGCACCTGGAGCGAGAATGGAGGTTTGTTAGAAATTCCAAGGTGCGACAGGAGGCGCAGAAACAGCAGCAGAGAACAGGTAGAGTGCCCAGCAAACCTACGTTGGAATATCTCTGACACTCTATTCCAAGGCAAATATTTCAACTCATATTAGTTTTTCCCTGTTAAAGAGTGTCAATTTCGTTGAAACTATTTTTTGCTCATAATGATAATGATAGTGACAGTGAACACATCGCTTTTTTGGTTCAATATTTGTTTCAGTACTATCAACTGCTATAGGCTGATCTTTCCTCTAGACGTCGCTGTTTACGTTTTGCTTCATTAACATACGCACTGACCGGGAAGAACAATCATGCTAGCTAAAGAACTGGATTCAGAGCCACCTAAAATGGTTTTTTAAACTTATTTATTTAAAAAAATCAAGCTTTTTACGTTCAGTTTTGGTTAATATACTGGCTTTCAATCATTTACTTTAAGACAGTTGGGTGGCAAAACCGTTAATGAGCCATATATTTGCTGTAAAAAATCGTTTTTTAAACATGCGTCATATAAAATGCCTTTAACATACTGGACTGAAATTTCCTGAAAAAACTTTAAAACCCATATCATTACTCACAGCTGATCCTTTAACTGATCAGTAGGAAACTAAGGCACGTGTGTTGTTAGAGCAGGTGTAACAGTGACGTCAAGAAAGGCTCACCTATTTCTTCTTGCTGTTGTAGTTGTACATGTAAATGTTGTACTTTTTGTTGTGCTTATTATTGTCACTATCACTAGAGCATTGCTGCTGTTCAGTAGTTACTGCGATGGGGTTGTATACAGGGGTATAATTCCCTGCGAATGTCTGATGTTGTTTTCTGCAGCTTCTATTGCTGTTCTTGTTCTTGTTGTTGTCTGCCGTTGCGTACATAGTGAGCAAGTGTCCATCTGATTGTTCGAGTGTGATTTTTTATTCAGTTACTTGTAAAGTGGAGGACCAAATCTTTATCAACAAGAACCAACATCCTCCCACCATCACCAAGTTCCACCCTTACGAACCTTACCTGGCTGTGGCGGACAGGGGAGGGGTGAGGTGAGCATGGCTTACTTGCCTTAGTGTAGTGAACATAGTTCAGAGACAAATCACTACTGGAGACGACGGCAAGACACACACACATACATGTAAGAAGACTGGGTCTATTGATTTGCAGGAAGTTGAGCTGAAGAGAATTAAAACAAGCAGAAATATGTTGGGGCTAAATGGTATGAAACTAGTAGGGTATATAATGTGAACAAGAGACAGGCTTTCTCGTGAACAGGCATTCAGAGAGGCTGAGCAGCGAACAGACAGACAGAGATAGCTTGGGAAATGAAGGCAAGAAAATTAAGTCACTTACACTGAATTGTGTTTGTTCTAGCCTCTGGAACTGGGAGCTTGGCACTCGGTTAAACCATTTCAGCAACAACAACCCTAAGATATCGAGAATTACCTCCATGGAGTTCGTAAATGCCCATGATTTGTCACTGCTGTTGACGGGGACAGGTAAACCATCATTGGTGTTTTGCTGCTTTAAAATACGATTAGAGCAAACTGTGGTTGAATGTGAATATGCTTACACTGTTCCAGAGATTAATGGGTAGGTAGGTAGGTAAGTTAACTACTTTGACAAATAGAGGGGGTGATTTCTCTTTTTGTTGTATCGTTAGTCTAGCACTTTTTGAAGTTAAACTTTTAAACTTGATATTCTAAATTCAATCTTTTGTAGTTGTAACTAGTTGTTAACTTGATACTCTGTTCTTTTTGAAAAGTGTTTTTATTTATGTATAGTGAAGGTTAAGCATAGAATATAAATATATATTCTTTTCACTTAAAACTTACCAGCTAAGTTAAGCGCAAAATGAGGCTATTCATTTTAGCTCTTAAGATGGAAGTTTGCAGTAGCGTACTTTAGAAGGAAAATGCATCAACAAGTTTGGGTTATGCGACCACTTTTATCAGTTGGTGCTCTGTTTTGTTACACGCCGAGCCTGTCTTCGAAGAATTCAGCAGTTATATTCATAGTAAGATTATCTACCAGAGAAAGACTTAAGACACAAGAATTGAAAAAGTTGCGATTTCTATTTTAGACGATGGCTCTGTGCGAGTGTGGCGTGGTTATGATAGAGACAGGTTCAACGGCAACAAGTTGGAACTGGTGACCGCTTGGCAGGCTCTGTCAGGAATGCTTCCGTCAACACGAGGTAAGAATGAATAGTTAGGCCCTCCACAGACGTCAGAAGCAGCTATAGATAACTAATGGTTGTCGATAACAAGAATAAACGAATACTGAAAAATGATGTGTGTACCAAGTCATCAATAACAAACTGTCAAATATCTAGTAATGACATCTTATGCGTTTTCGTTTTCAAAAGACACGGCTGTTTCGTTATCGGCAACTAATTTCTTCGTCTGTGAGATAGTTATCGGCAACTAAACCAATTTGCGACGATGTCCTGGGAGCAAAGTTAACGTGCGTACTCTCGTGCTCGGCAAGGTATAGTATTGTCCGTCGTTAACTATTTATCTTGTACCCGTGGTAGAGAAGCACTATCGAGCACTAGTAGTCAGTTTTCTTGTTGATAACTTGAAGTAATCGATACCGTTTTCGCTGGTCTGTGCATGGAGGCCCATAAACACCTTTTGAGTTACGATGTCAGGGCTAAGCATCAGGTGAGTTGTAGCTCCCGTGTCTTTAGTTGTGGAGACTCAAAGAACAGCCTTGGTGTTCTGTAACAGCTCTGTTGTGACTGAGTTTTGCTACAGGCATTCTTTAATTTGATTTGACTTCTTGGAAATATCAGAAAATGGAACTACATGCTTGATTAAAAAAGTCTCCAAGAGCCCGAATGAGAGCCTAGGATGAGCAATGCCTTCCCGCTGGTCCCGTGGCAAGATTAAGGGGTTCCTCTTTCCTTCTCCCTTCTTCCAGGCAAGTGCCTGAAAGAGGTTAGGGACATCAGTGCCAGCAATGTTGATTTCATTTCTTTCGTTTTACCAGGGAGTGGTTCTGGTCTAGTGGTATGCTGGGAGCAGGAGACAGGTTTACTTTTGGCGTCTGGGGACTCGAGAGTCATCCGAGTTTGGGACACTCAAAGAGAAATGAGGATGCAGGTAATTTGAACTCTGCACATTGGTTAAATAACTTCTTATCTTTTTGGGAGTTTCTCGTTTGAACAACGTTTTTAGGAGGTTGCTTTCCCTTTTTTCCGACTCTTTGATTGGAGATTCGAAATTCTTAGTTATTAAGACTAGGTATTAGAGCTGATGCAGTCATCCAAACGATGTTAGAGTTTTTCATATTAATTTACAGTGCAACTATATGAAAATCTTAGACACTACCCCAACGCAAGTTTTGAAAACTTCGTTGTTCTTCAGCCAATCAGATAACAGATCACAATCCGAACTTGTGGCGATAAACCGTAAGACCCCCGTCTGAGGTGGAATGCGGTTGCAAACATACTCCACAAATAACGCGAAGTGTTCGCGGTTTATTGTAGTACACACGGTATGAAAGTATTCTATCTAATAGTTTAATAAATCCATTCTTTACAAGACTCCTTTACGTTCTGTCTACTCACCTACAAAAGGGTTTGATGTATCTTCACATACTCCGTCCTTTTAAGGACTCCTTTTCATTATGTCTGCTCACCTACAACGTGGTTTAGCATATCCTAGTAAACTATTGTTTAAAAAACCTTCCCTTATTATTCACTCGCCTATCAAAAGGGTTTGGTACATCCTTACAAACTCTGTCTTTTCAGTACTCCTTTCTTTTCTGCCTGCACTACGTTAATGTTGTTTTGCATGTCTTAATAAACTGTGTCCTCGTCAAGACTCCCGTTCCAGTGTGATGTTTCGTTTTTCAATAATAAATGGAATGGAATAACGCGAACTGCCCTGTACTGCTGAGAAACGTGTTTCTATTGTGCGATTGTATTGACAGATATTTTTGGCATGTTCCTCCTAGGACATCCCGACTGGAGCTGACAGCTGTGTTACGAGTCTCTCGTGTGACTCGGTTGGCAGGTCGCTGCTCATTGCTGGGTGTGGAGATGGATCAGTCAGGCTCTACGATAGAAGACTTCCCCCCTCGGACAGGTAAAGCAGTGTACAATAAGTCAATTAGCTCCAACTCTGTAATAGGTACTAGGTAGAGCGGTGAAAGTACAGTCGATCAGTCTGTCAGCTGTTTGATAGGTGGCTACCCTTTTTTATGCAGGTAAAACGGCGAGTTGGCCCCGTGAACAATGCGCTAGGCTCTATCCGCTGAGTTATTTTCACCCTGTCACACGTACGACAGCAACAGACTGTACAACTGGAGACTTCACTGCATTATACACACGCGCATTAGTCCACTTTCTTTAGTAACTTGGAAAAAAAAATACCAGTTTACACCTTTGAGAAGTGTAATGGGTACTCCACTCCCTGCAATTGAAATGGATCGAAAGGTTATTTTTCTTAAGCCGACCACTCACTTCTCAAAAGAAACGCACAGGTTAGAACAAAGAACTGGTTCTGGCCAGAATGACCCTGCTCATGGATAAGAGCCGCTCTCTTTGGCCAAAGCGCGGGAATTTGGAGAGTTGTGGCTGGAAAAATGTTCGCGCGCACCTTAGATCTTTCCATTATACTGGTCAGAACCAGTTCAAGGGCTAGCACGCGAACGGATAAATGGAAAACGATCTAAAATTGCCTTTTCTTTCCCGTTAGCCTGTCGACCCTGTGTGTTTTGTTCTAGTTGTTTTGCAAATCAATGTTTATTATATTAGAAGCGCACACTTCGCCCTATACACTCGAAATGTTGTATTATTTCGCAAAAGAAAGTTGTGCCTGACTGTAGTCAAGATTTAGCTGTTAAATGAAATGATCCGTACCTTCTGATTCTTTTTGTAGTTTCCTCTTCGCCTACTGGCATTCTCTTTCATTTCTAAGAAAGTACATCGTTTTTGGGTCTTTGTTGTTTCTGGTGTATTTTTGAGTCGACCTCTGCTCTGAGAAAAAAAAGATTCCGTTGGATAGAAATACCGATGTAACAAACTCAAATGTTAACCTTTATTTAAACTTACCATCCGTAAACAAACGTACGACAGTATACTGTTGAAGGTGCCATTTAGTGTTACTGGTATTGTCCATTAACTCGCCGCAATGGAATATTTCGTTGTCGAAGTGGAGTTTTACAGTTACTCTTTGAGCGGTCGGGCAACCCTTGTGATAGCACTAGCCAATGGGCAAAAAAGCACGGTACTAACGTGTCGTACGGTACCCCACAGCCGAGTGATGGCGCTCCGTGAACACACTGGTTGGGTGGTGAGTGTGTTCATGCAGAAGAGTGGAGAAGGGAACATCGTCAGTGGAAGGTAAGTTTCTCCTGGGGTCACTTCAGCTCAACAGCCGTCATGTTATATATATACTTGTTTTTTGCTATTTATGGAGGGGCATCTCTTTTGTTCAAAGCTAGTTTTTAAAAAAAATCGCTGAAGCTTACTATATATAATGAAATAACCTTACCTGGGTTCGGTTAACCAAAGGTTGAAAAAATTTCTCCAGCAGATAAATCCCTATCCATCAGATAAAATTTGTTCGTTGTCCAAGCAAATTAGGAATACGTAGAATTTTGTCCGCTCGGATAGGGATTTGTCCACTGGATAATGTTATCCAAACTTTGAACAACTGGGTCAGTCCGTGACTTCTTCCGATAAACTAAACCTTGTTGTTCGCACTTGTTTTGGCATATTTTAGGGCTGTTCCACTAACCTTTCTAACAGCATTTCCGCTTGAGTATGTACCTTAATCCAAGTTAGTAGTGTTTGAATGTATTAGCTGTTTCTGCAGGTACGGGACACATTTCATTAACTCTCAAAATGCTCTGATTCTGTCCAGTGTTGCAGGTGACGTGAGGTTTTGGGACCCTCGGTTTACTGAGTCGGTGAAGTCGATTGACACTGTGTCCAACCTGACAGCATTTGAAGTTCATCACCAGGCCAAAGTGTTTGCAAGGTAGGGGAACCGTATCTTGGCCAATCATGTACCGGCCTGAGGGGGGGAGGGGGAGTTCTTTCTCTCCCCAAATTGTAATGAATATCAGCAAAGAGCAGCAAATAACAAAGCAGGAAAACTATGATTGGTATCGAGGATATTTTGCATAAAAGGTGCTCGAAATCGCATAAAGACGTGTTACAAACCTTGACCCTAAACTGACTACCCGTAAGCAAACATACAGTAGACTGTTATTAAAACATGTTGGTTATTGTTACTGTTATTGCCCAATGACCAATGTAATATTTCGTTTTAAGAGTAAGACTTAATCACTCTTTTTCCTCTCTCTCTCTCTCTCTCTCTCTTTCTCAGTTCTGCCTCTTTGTTTGTCCTGGATCAGTGAATTGGTTTCCAGTATCCTGCTGTTTTCTCTGCTGTGGCAGTTTAGTAACTATCTTGTAGAGCTTACGATATCTTCTGTTGTTTTGCAGTGGTTCAGCGAGTCAGATCATTAAAATTTACAGTTTAGATGGCACAAACCTCAGCACCATTAAGTATCATGACGGTTTCATGGGTCAGCGGATCGGACCAATTAGCTGTATGGCCTTCCACCCACACAGGGTAAGTGATATGGTGTGAGCATCGGTTGACGTGGAAATAGAACCCAAGTGGCGTATTGTTGTGTCTGTCCTATTGACGGGAATCTCCTGTCGTACCTCCCCCCGGATGTGCCTCTATTGTTGTCGATCTGGCACAAGCCCCGCCAACTCTTGCTTTGCTGCGCAAGTGTGAAATAGTCCAAGAATGCAAAGATAACTGAAACTAGTTTTTTGTGTGTTTGTTTTCCTTATGTCGGTGTCAGGATAGCATATTCTGTTCATAAACTTGTATTTCATTTGAAAGCCACTTTTCAAAAATTGAAAAGTTAGACCCGACTCGCATTCCCAAGCAACCTCCTTTACCCCCTGCGCCCATCTTCTCTGCTTTCTTTGCTCCGTATTGGCATTCATGCCTCCGAATTTCACTTGCTCTGTAAACCTGTTGGTTGACTGTGCTATGGCATGGCGTGCCGTCCCGTAATGACCTTTGCTGTGTAGCGACATGTAATCCTGTACCGTGCTATTGGTGTACTCTGTTATGTTATTTTGTGTTGTGCTACTGCTGTGCTGTGCTGTCCTGTGGTGTGCCGTGCTATGCTGTGCGGTGTCGTGCTGTGTTGTAATGTGTTAGGCGTGCCGTGTCGTGCCCTGCCGTGCTTTCCCAAACACAACATTCCTAATAATTCAATTGCTTTTACCTTTCCCAGGTTCATCTGGCTGTGGGTAGCTCGGACTCCTTTATCTCGATATACTCCACTGAAAAGACAGAGAAGAAAAGATGATGGAAGAAAGATGAGTCAGAGTAGTCAGTAAATCTGTTGCGGTTGACGAGGCTGGTCTCTTCGTCGTTCTGTGTCGCGATACACAAAACCTGTATCAATAGGAAATCACCCACGGGGTCTAAAATTGATGAAAACAACTCGGACAAGATATGTCAATTGAACTAACTGGTTGTTGATGAAGCTCAACAAAGTTCAAAAGGAGTGTTCAAAGCTGCTTCGTTTTATGTTGAGCAAACCGTGGCCCTATACATTGTTTTATGTGTGAGCCGAAATATTTTTACTGGTTAGTTGTTCATGTGCAGTTCAACACCATTTGTGTTTGTGCAGAGTCAAGACAAGCAAACAAAATAGATCGAGAATGAAAACCTTTAACAAAGAACCGAACTGGCCGAGTTTAATAGCCAGTTTGTTCTTTAAACTGTGGTAGGAAATTGGCTGTGGTCTGAGATTGATAAAGTCAAACCATGGCGTTGAATTATTGTTAATGTTGTGGTCTTTGCCCGTGAATGTTGGCAAATGGCTCTTAAGTTGTAAATATTTGAATTAGAAATCTGCAAGGTGATCGTTGCTGAATTCTTGTGGCAGGAAACGTTTTTGAGTACAGATTTCTAATTGTTAGAAATAAGCTTTTAAAAAGCAAAATGTGCTAAAAGTGGTTAATTTAAAGAGAAATGTGACCAACGGACCAAAACTGAAGCAAAATTCTTGGAAAATAATTTGTTTTGTTGTATGGCTCTTGTTGTTTTCTTAAGCACTTTTTGCGATGTTACGTTTCTGGACCATATGCAACCCTGCGTTTGTCAGTGCAACCCAGGAACTAGCAAAACAAACGTTAAAAAGGATATCAGCCAGAGCTTAGCCGATCTGACAAGACGAATTTTAAAATGCTTTATGATAGACAATATTACAGATTGTTTTTTTTTTTTGAAAAACAGCAAGACAAAAACAAAAGCATCTTTACGAACTTTTCCATCATAGGTGTTGGAGAAACAGCGTGAAGAATTTCCGTATTTTTTTACCTATTTGGTCATATTTGGTATACTGAGTTTTGAGATCAGTTTTCGAAGTGAACATACTTTATTATACGGCTCAGAAAGCATGTTAGATCAACTTACTATGAATAATATTGACAGTTTCAATTTTCAACTTTGTGCCCTGAGTGCCTCTCTGAATCCCGAGACATGCATTGCTCGATGCGCGATATTTTTGCCATTTTTTGGTTTTCTTTTACAACATATGTGTAAAAAGATTGTAAGGTTTTTTTAACTATAGATATGTAGATGTTTTAACGGCACATTGACAGAAATGATAAGTATAGAGTGGCAAGAAAATTTGACTTGTTTAAGAAAGGAAGACTGAATTGGAAAAAGCGTAGAACATGTGACCCTGCTGAATTCTGGTGCTGTTGAAACGTACAGGTACGGGTTGTGTTAAGAAAAAAAACTACTTCACTTCATTGGTACCTTTGGGTCATTATTTATGTTTTTGAAAGCAGTTCAACTTTTCTTGAATTCGGTGTATTGCAGTGTGAATTAGAAAGCTATAATTGAAGATAAGTAGTTTGTTTCTTGATTTGGAAATGATTTATAGCAACTTGTAAATGCGTAAATTCTTTCTTGGTTCAGTCTGAAGCCATTCTCTTGCCTTGAATGCGTGTTCTAATGGCTGTCGGATCATCTCGGTCAACCAACCAGTCAAGCAAAGGTGTGAAGTGCTGTTTGTCGCAGTTGAACTGACAGAACCGACAGGTCGGAATACGAACTGCCCATGCGTGAGCTGTAAGAAGGGAAAGTGTCCAAGATAATGCCTCACAACCCCAATTTTACAGCTAAAGTAACAAACCCGTTACTTTTTAAACCAGAAATGTGCGACATTAATCTTTCAACGAAGGAAATTTAGATAAGATTCATGCACGCTTCCTCAACCGACCTGTGTCACGTGGCTTCAGTCTAGTACCCAGAGCCCAGCGGATTGTAATAGCGGTAATTTGTCGAATTCCCAAACGTTTTTAACAGTTATCGTATTGTGTATAAAAGACAGCAGATAAAAAATATTTCTTGGTTTGTTTCAATGTTAAAAATTAAAAGTAAATAGCTGCATAAACCAGATTCACGTTGGTGACACAGCAACAAAGTAACAAAGAAAACAACAGGGAAAATTGGAGGCAGGTTTCATCAGAATGCACACTTGCCTTGATATTCCACTGTCTTTTCCTTTGTCTTCCTATACTTAACCAGGATTTACTCTTGATGTAATAAA
Source organism: Umimayanthus nakama (assembly GCA_027574985.1). Taxonomy (NCBI): domain Eukaryota; kingdom Metazoa; phylum Cnidaria; class Anthozoa; order Zoantharia; family Parazoanthidae; genus Umimayanthus; species Umimayanthus nakama. Next base: position 13,343 of record JAOBRG010299979.1, read on the forward strand.
TACGCCGTTTTATATGACAACTCTTTAACGCACGTTTGCCGTCGCTTTTGTCATCAGTTGTAGTCTTCAAATTGGACCTCGAGTTTGTTTATCGCTCTCTCCGGGTACCTGTACAAGCATGTACTCAAAATTGTGATTACAGAGAGTTCCTCTAACAAAAGTATATTGTTATTAAGGTAGTGAAGTTGACGTGGCAACAGAGACTCCTAATACATGTACTCGGTTATGTAAGTAATGAGGATTATTTTGTAATCTTAACAGTTGTTTTGAAGTTCTCTATTTTCTCAAAGACCTCAACACGTCAAACTTTATTGATGTACACAGCTGACCATTTCATCATGCACTTTTCTCCCTTGGGACAAAACTTGTTCACGTTTTACTACCATAACAATGATGTCTAGTCGCCTTTGCCCCGCGTCTGATCATATTGATATTTTCGTGATTAATTCAAGGCCGGCACCGCTAGCTGGCCTCTGCATTGTACATAACATTTTGTATTTTTGGATACTCAAAATTAATTATTTATTATCATATTAATTAAAAATCATTGCCGTAACTCTATATCATGCAAATCTGTTAACAAGTTGTAGATGGCCGAAGTTTGAAAGGTTGAATAAAAATGAAAGTTTACTCTGTTTTGTTTCGTGTCTGTGGCCGGGGATAGCTATCGTGCGAGAATTCACAGATCGGCGTTACCCAGTGATAAGTAGGTAGACTGGTATTTTAGTACGTACTTTCAGTAGCGTTTTACAAATTTTAAAAGGAAAATTAAAAAATCAAATCAAAGTGGTGGTGATAAGAACCACTAACCTGTTGGCTTATGCAGTCCCTCGATTGCTGGCTTACTTTAGTCATAGTTGTCCTCAGACGCTGTGAAAACCGTTGGGGTTCTTGACTTAAAACAGAAAATTATGTTGGCAAGGGCGTCGACGCAAACTGCCCGAGAACTCACCAACAAAAAATGGTTATTTGGATCCAAGGTTTCTTGAAATTTAAAAAAGATTTAGCCATATACGGCTATCTCCACCAAGTTGGACTTGCATTCAAACCTTGCAAACGACTCCCGAAAGAATAAAAAACGTCAAATTGTCAATGTCATTCATTTTTTCAAAAATCAGTTTTTATCCATCGTTTGCAATCTCTTGATCCTTACCTGCTATTTCCGTTTCCCGAATTGACCGTTTAACTTGCCGATGGAGGTTAGGAGAATAACGCCAGTACTTGGAAAACGAAACACGGTGGATAGAGATGGTTAGATCAAATTGGATTAGAATATATTGGATTCGATTCAGGAGCCCATCAATAGGAGCCTCTATCTCCTTAAATCTCTCGAGTCAACTCTTTTCCGAGTAGCTTCTTTTTTAGAATGGCTTTTATCCCGTAGAGAATGTGACGTAAAACAAAATAGTTTTAATTGGGTCTTTAAACTGTGTGCATACGAAACTTCCCCGAGAGCCGTTCTGTAAGTAAATCTACTCGGGAAAGGGTTTTCTCCAAGGCTTGGTATAGGAGATAAAGGTTCCTACTGATGGGCTCCTGGTTCGATTGGATTGGGTTAGACTGGATTGAATTAAACTGGATTGGGTTAGATAAGGCAAGGTTAGGTTAGATTAGGGTTATTTTAGATTTTTTTATAATAAATGATAATCAACCACCATCGTTTTACCCTTCGCCGCTACTTCTGTTTCTCGAACTGAACCGCTTAACTTCCTAACAGAAGGTTGGTTTTATCTACTGTAAGAAGTAATAATACTTGGAAAACGAAACAGAGTAGATCAGAATCGACTCGAATATAAATATATTAATAGATTATGGTTAGGTTAAACTGAATTAGATTAGATTGGATAAGATAAGATTCAGTTAGATTCGATTGGGTTCGATTGGATCGGCCATTGGATCAAACTTGATTAGATTAGAATGGATTCTGTTTAATTAGATTAGGCAAGATTAGATTAG
>JAOBRG010299979.1:15398-30897 GCA_027574985.1 Umimayanthus nakama
ATTGGATCGGCCATTGGATCAAACTTGATTAGATTAGAATGGATTCTGTTTAATTAGATTAGGCAAGATTAGATTAGTTGAGATAAGAATTAGAGTATTCTCGATTAGATTTGGTTAGATTAAAAGAGACAAGATAAGAGTTAAATTCGGTTTTATTAGATTAAAGTTCCAAGCGATCTTGCTTTTGGACAGAAATTTCGTATTTGAGAAGACGCGTTTTGGCTGGGAAAAAAGGGTCGTCTTTAACTATACGAACGAAAGATCCCATTGGATAAAAGACAATATAAGTAACCCAAACCCTGTTGTTAAAGCACGCAAACCTTAACAAAGAAAGAAAGAAAAAAACAAATAGAGCGTGTTCGTAGAGTTAAGCCATACTGGGAAAAAATAGCTGCCTTGTTTTTCAGTTGGCAAAACCTTCCAACGGCTCCCCTCCCCTCCCCCGCCAAAAAAAATGCCCCTTAGCTTGATCAGACGTTATCACGCTTTGTTTGGTAACCGAAAGTAATCGACTCTCTCTTTCCCTTTATTACTTGTTAAAAGAAGCTAACTTTCAAGTTCTCGAATAACATACAGAAAGTGCGATAAAATTCTCAAGTAACTTTTGTCTTGTCTCAACATGGCAAAACATTTATTTTGAGTGGCTGACGGAAGATAACGATGATGAAAGTTTATTTTTAATGTTTGTGTGTTTGGGTTTTTTTTGGGGGGGGGGGGTAGGGGGCGAAAATGACCTTAGTAATCGTTGTAAACTTATAAATCTTTAAGGCGGTTGAATTGAGTTTAAGAAATTTTGTGTTAGTTTTTTCTTGTTACATTTTTATAGTATCAATTGTTTATTTTTGGACTGCCGTAGAGTTTATCTTTTTCTCCGCATTTTTGTTGTCATGTTGGGAAGGGAGAAGTGGTACATATATTGTTCCTGCACCGGGGCCGCGAACCGTGCGAAGCTGTGATAATGAAAACCAAGCACTGTGTCTTCCGATAGGAAAGCGCGAGGGGTCAATACCTTTGTTTTGTATTCTAACAATATATTGTGATCACCGGTCCTCTGATCCGTCGGCTGTTTGCGCACCAGTCTACTTGCAGAGAGTGTCATATAAGCTTTTAAAGTTGACCTGCTCGTTTGATTAGTGTTAATTTAACCAATGTGATGAGAATGGATGAGTCGGAAGAAGATTAACAAAAAGATATTGGATCAAATGTTGATTATAACATCAGCTTCAAAGAATTCAAGAACCGGGTTGTGTAATATCTAATTCCTAATTCAAACATAACATCGGGGTTAAACATGAACTGACTCGCAAAAGCACACTGAGCCCTCACTGGAAAATGACAGGAACACGATGTCCTTATGATTGTGCTAACCTCATTGCAGTCTCGATCGGTTTGCTGGCGATATCTTCCTGTGTAGAAGGAACTGAAGGTAAGGAAAAGCTATGTATATAATGATGTATAATATTAACAGAGCCAAACTAAAATTAATCGTTTAATACACTGCGTTTTCAAAAACTATTCAATATTATTAATGCCGATATGGTAGTGAGATTGAAAAGTAGTTACTTTCGCATTTTATGAGATTCTCACGCCAAGTTGGACACTCCAAGTCCAATAAATTTCAAGTCACACTCAAAACTGCTGAATGTCCCCTATATATCACTGTGTTATAAGAAGTACTATTCAAACACAGCGATAGCAATAATCAAAGTATCTTACAGGACTTACAATTCACTTTATGTTATAAAGATCAAGTTCTTTAGACACTGGGAGACTTACCACCCAATTAGCTACATTAAAATTATATTTAGAATTGTAAGTCGTACCTGATTTGCTAAAAGCAGTATTTTTATAGTAAAATAATATTAATGCCTCTCTCGTGAGTAATTGAAATTGATTTACATACCAAACAAACGTATCTTAATTACAAATAATTATTTCGAACACTCAGTAGAAACTGAGTAAGTCACGAGTAAATAGATTTATATTGAGGTTGGTTATCATGACAGATCGTAACTGACACTTAGTTAATTGCTAAGAGTTGTTGAATAAACAGTAAAGCTTGTAGGGACTTGACCAGGTATTTTTGTTCATGTGGTATGCCTCGATACGCCATTTGTTTTACAAAACAATCAATGATTCGTTTCACACGATTAATAATTCGTTGTAATATTCGGTATAATTAGGACACGTTAAAAGTTGTACGCATGCACTGTCTACTTAAATCTTAGCTTTAGCCTTTAGGCTTAGGCTTCTAAAACTATTATATACGGTTTTATGACTTGTACAACCAAGCCATAACAAAAATCGTAGAAGGAGCCATTTTTAACACGGCTCATAGTAATCACACTCGAGCTTGTAGCAGTGCCTGCTATCAGGAATCATTATTTTCTTAGTCAGGCTATCCAAAAATGATGACTGGGGCTGTAGCTCTTATGTTTGAAGGCTGGTTTGCTGCCATTACTCCATTAGTAATGCACTCAGTAGTAGCAATAGCATATCTAAGGACATAAATTTACTGGGAACTGAAACCATTTTGCCAGAATTTTATTATTTATATATAATATTAATCACTTGGTGGCTGTATGTCGTTTTATGTGTATTTTCTTCTTGATTTTTACTAAACTCCTAGAAACATTTTGAAAGAAATTGTACTTCAGATTCAGTTTATTCTTGTTTTCCGGCCGGTCTCAGCCTAAATATTCTTTGTAAGTTTTTTTCTTATTAAGAAAAAAGTGTTGCAAATGCCAATCACTAGTTTACCTTGGTCGTTGACTACTGACCGCCTGGAAACTACTTCGTAGCAAATTTCATTATCGCAAAATGTCAAAATACACTGGCATTCTTATACTGGTCAAATATGTTTATCAGGGTATAGTTCTGAGAAATCTAGCTGACAATCCTTATAAATGATTCTTGACTCATCTTCGATTCAATTATAGTAAATTCTAGGTTATATTCTGATAAAGATGAGTAAAACATACATGTAGCGTAATATTTGCGAAAGAAAAAAAGGCTCTCTTTCGGGGTTTGTCTAATTCTTTTTAATCAAAACTGAAATACTCTCAGTACTCCATTTAACTTGCCTAATCAAGTTCAGAAGTTTCGTTGAAAAACTGGTGTCATTGTACAGTCAGACTCATTTATATTTCATCTGATAAAAACATTCTTTTCGGTTTTTGGTTTCAAATATAGTTTTTCAGGAACCGCGGATCAGGGGGAGGAGGCGGGGGCCACGTGCCCTTCCCCCAATTTTTTTAGAATTACAAAGAGTCAGTAAGAAAAAGTGTCTTATGTCCCCCCAATATCGAGTCACCAACGGTGCTCCCCCAAATCTCAAATTATCAGTCTTAGAGTTTTCTCAGTACTGTCAATTTGAACATTACTCTTACTAACTCTTACAATGAATCGAAAAGCGTGACATCCCGCGACCGACACGGTCCAACACGGAAGTCCATTATGGCGCTACAACACCCGGTCTCATGTGCTGTGCCTTCATAATCATTCGAAAAACATCTGCGTCATACTTAACAATTTGAAGTTGTTAATTCCTTGTTTGTTAAATGGATTTGAAAAAAGGAAGATAAATTGTCATTAACTTTGTTCTTTTTCTCTCTTACATGTCTTACCGTTTCCGTATCGTAGCCAGATTGCCGCTCAAACCTTCGTAAGCTTTCCGTTTAGACAGCAATTATATAATCAAATTCTAAAAAAGGGGTGTTCACCAACCAAAACCTCTCGAAACTATTCCGGAAAAATTTTGGAATTAATGGTATCAAATACTTTTTAAAAAAAACTATGAGAATTCCTGTACTTATCTCATTGTGTGGAGTCGCCCTCTACTCTGAGACTAAAAGATCTCACTGGATAAAATCATAATATGAATAACCAAAACCTGAACTTTGAAACTGGCTATCCGTAAACACACAAATAATAGCGTACTGTTTAAAAGTGTCAGTTATTGTTACTGCTATTGTTCAATGACCAATGCAAAACTTCGCTCTCAGAGTAGAGCTTTACTAATCGTGTGCGGTAAGTTTGGAGTTGTTAGAACTTTTCAATGTGTTCTATAAATATAATGGGTAAAACTGCCAGTTCCGTCTTTTACAGTAAGGTCAATTGTTGCAGCTAAGATACGTTGATAAATTTCCAACCAAACACAAAATTAGGCACAATAGCCCGTAGTTATTATTTACGTTTGTTTTTCAAGGTCTTAGACTTAGGCGATTCATCTCTGCTTAGTAAACATTCACTGCCACGGCTAATGAGTAACAACTAACTTTAACTGTTCCAGCTCTAGTCGTTCATAGCTCTATCCTATATTCTGCATCACAGGTACCCCAGCGCCGCTATGGCCAGAAGGTACGTATGGCTTGCCAATGGTAGCGACCTCGCTTTGCCCTTCATCTGTGAACTTCACCTGGGCCACCGGCACCCGCTACCAAGAAACTGTGGGTACAAACCAAAGGTCCACCAGCTTTCATCTCGCTACCTCTGTCAAAGATAACAGCATTGAGCAACGCTTCTGTGTCAAAGATGTTGATGTCGACGGCGCTTCGCGTCCCTCCTGGCCGGAAGGGCGATACTGCGTGTACAAGAAAGGCGCTTCGTGTCCCTTTGGTCTCTCTGAAGGCTGGGTGTTCTGGGACGATAAAAATGAGGCCAATAAGAACGCTATACAGGGGACCCTCCCTAATGGAACGTACAACCAAGACACTAAAATATATTTCTGCTGTCAGACAGTAGGGAACGTATTTACTACAATATATCTACCTGTGGACAAACCTTTTTATCTCATTGCTTTCAAGTCGTATTTCACACCAAACCCCGCCTGTCAAGACGTACATGGAGCGGTTGCTAGTGTCAGTTATGTAAAGTTCGGCGTGGAGAACAGCAGCAATCCACATATTGGCGGCGTGTTCCCGTATGGAGCGGATGCTAAGCCCGAGCCTAACATATATTACTGCTACTACTCCGGTGAGTTGTCAATAAACGTTACATATCCATTATTAGTAACGTGCTTACGGAGCTGCCGTAGTGATATCACTTTCTATTTTTAAAGCTGCTGCCAAGCCTTACCTTATACAAAAAAGATATAGAAAGTAATAGTTATAATAATAATAATAATAATAGTAGTAATAATAATAGTAATAATAATAATAATACTCAAAATACCAAATTTCAAGATCTTTGGTTACGAGTGTGTGTGTAAAGCAAAGCATGAAAAGTCAGTCTTAAATAGAGAAACATGTTATTGCATTCTGCGAATTGTTTTGTATTTTTTTACTAAACTTTTGCAGCCTGCAAGCATCAGCTGTCCAGTTTGTCGGGTTCTTTCACATCACCAATGTTTCCTGGAAAATATAGAGACAACATTGACTGTACTTGGACAATTACACGGCGGCAAAACTACACCATCGATTTGTCTTTTTCTGTCTTTGAGCTTGAGCCCTCAAAACATTGCAGTGGATCTACTTGTCCTTGTGACTATGTTGATATTATGGAATCTAGCCCGGAGAGTGGGGCCAAAGTTCTGATAGGACGATACTGCAATGTTAGTGTTCTCCCAGCCATTATAACATCAACCGCTGACCACTTGTTTGTGCATTTTCATTCGGACACCAGTGTCGGAGGGAAAGGATTCGATGCAAACTACAAGATGCGGTTACAAGGTGAGCAAGGACAACTAAAGAAGAGGGGAGGGGGGGGGTAAGGAGGAAAGGGATGGGGGTGGGGAAGGATAAGGGGTGGGAGGAGGGAAACCTAGTCGAGTGTTTGTTTCGCTCAAAAGTTGCATTTTCCACTCCCAAACCAACATATTTCTTTCTAGTTTTCTGGTTTTTGACTGTTTTTTCAAAACGTTTTTATGCTATCTGCAGTTGTTAAGAATGTGTTTCAATGGACACAACTAAAAACAATTACAGGCTTTTGATTTGTATTTTGCAGCACTTTATGAGGTGTTAAGACAAATGCTTAGATACGTCGGCCAGTTATAGTTCAGGTTACACATGCTCCGAGAAGGCGAATTACAGTTTACCATGGCAAATAACACCGCGTTTATCACGTCTTGGGATTTCAGTTACCGCTGTTTTTCCGGTCACACATAGAACAGTAGCTACGTTAAATGGCTCGATAAGTTCACCAAATTGGCGTGAAATTCATCTATCTGTCAAAACGAGTTACGCGATTGGTTACTTTACCTAACAGACTTTAAACACCCTGCTCGCTAGCTCGATACTTGTCACGGTAAATTATATTGTCCATCTTGGTGCTTCTATGCATGGAAATATACCACGATGAGCTTTCCCGCGGTAGTGTTGGTCACACACGAACAACAAACCACAATAAAAATCTTTATTAAAGTTAAATCAAATTTTACAAATTACACACCACCTGCAAACGGCAAAGCTAGTCGAGGCAGGTGATGTGTCGGGACGGCTTGAGCAGTTTACGGCGGTAAAAGAGCCCTATTATCACAGCAAATAATGCATGTGTAGCCAAAACTTAAGATTACAATTACACTAATAATAACTTTATCTAGTGAGTATAACACTCCTAATTATCTCCTTTTTACAATGCAAACTATGATAGGACTGGAAGTAGATAAGACGGAAATAAACTGCCAACCGACCTATTTACCCGCCTGTATAAATAAGAAAACAAGACGGCCTGTCTAAATATAGTAAAAACATAAAATAAGACACAAGCTTGTTAAACAATCTAAATGAACACTGACGAGCGTTTATGAATTGAAATTCGGTGAGTCATTCCACTTTGGCTGTATAACGGTGGGTTTTAAAATTTAACGAACGCTTTAAAACTGGGTTGGCGGTAATCGGCACGGTTTTGGGAACTGAGTTTAGTCGCGAGAGGTTTTAGAATCCATTTGTCTAGCCTTTGAACAGAGAGCTTAAGGAACCCTGCCACACTCCCCACAAAGTGTTAAGGGCTGTGTTTGTTTGATTGTTTGTACCGTAAACACTTTAACGTGCCTATTCCTGAGTAGACAAACACTCTATCGTTAATTCTAAAATAACTTTTTTATTTACACTGATATACGATAATTTTGTGTTTAAGGAGTATCATCGACCACATCACAGCCCTCAGTGATACCCACAACCTTAACCACCGCGTCACAGTCCTTAGACACACCCACAACCTTAACCACGGAGCGTTCAAACACAGACGCCACTAGCTCAAACAAAACTCTCACCGTTGCCCCGAAATCTACAAAAAGTGTACCAGTCGAGGTCGCGTTTGCAGTTGCCACATATTTAGCAGTTGCGGTGGTTTTTGTTGGTGTGACAGTTTGTTACATAACAAGAAGTGGGTAAGCCTTTGTATTGTGTGTTTGTGTAAAGGTATTAATCTTATTGTTTAATACTTATTTGGGAAATGGGCAGCTCAGGTCGGCCGAATGTTATAAAAACTTTTAATATGGCACTACAGGAACTTTAAAAAACAATAACCGTTCGTTAATTCACTGATTGTTTCACAAGTACCTGCTAGTAGAAAAAAAAATCTTTCGTTTATGGCTGTCCTGGATGTTAAAATGGTTTTCAAACTTCGTGTGCCTGATTTGCACATATCAAAACACCGCACTTCCTCAGTTGAGGGCTTCGGGTCTTATCTAACAATATCAATAACAACAACAATGACAACGAGAACGAGAACTACAATGACAATTGTGGCCGAGAGAACATCTGTAAATGTTTTTAAAAAACACGATAACTGAGAGCTCAAGCGGCTGTGCGCAGAGTAGTAGTAGAAACTGCGAGCTTTCTAAAAAAAATTTTGACCTTAAAATACCTATAGTGTAGTCCAAAACTGTAAGATACATGTATTTATCGTTCAGCGCAATTTCGATAAAAATGGCCAATTCTGAGTATGCGTCTATCGAATAATGTAGATGCATGCGGGATGTTGAAACGGAGAGCACGAGAGAAGCGTTTGAGTTGCACGAGATGAGGTTGATTGCACAATTGTGGCCGAGAGAACATCTGTAAATGTTTTTAAAGAGCACGATAACTGAGAGCTCATGCGGCTGTGCGCAGAGTAGTAGTAGAAACTGCGAGCTTTCTAAAAAAAAATTTGCGACCTTAAAACACCTAGTGTAGTCCAAAACTGTAAGATATATATATTTATCGTTCAGCGCAGTTTCGATAAAAATGACCAATTCTGAGTATGCGTCTATCGAATAATGTAGATGATGCATGCGGGATGTTGAATCGGACAGCACGAGAGAAGAGTTTGAGTTGCACGCACGAGGTGAAGTTTATTGCCTCTAGCTTCTCACTGAAGTGTTGTACCACTAACTTCTCAAATGTATCTATAAATTGTTATAAGCAAACTAGCATGAGGTGCCACTCAAAACCTTTGTCAGTACGGATCAAATTGTTGAGGATTCCACCCTGCTCTTCCCTAACCAAAAAAAGATCGCCCCTCAAAGTTCAAATGATTCTGCTACGAATATTTTCTCCTTTACTTTCCTGTTTCACTTTTACCTTCTTCAAGCAAATAGATTTTTCTCTCGAAGCTTAAAACTGAACGGTTGTATCATATTCAACAAACTGATCGCGAGGGGGAGGGAGTGGTGGCAAACAGACTGGCAGAAGAGCTATTGTAGCTACAGTACAATTTGATACTCTAAACAAACCAATAGCAAGTGTAATATTATTGAGACAAAGATCTAGACTTTCAAAAATTCTGCTTCTTAACTAAAGAATATTGCTATTCATAATCAACTGACAAGGCCAACATTTCATTTAAATGAATTCAGGGATTGAAATAACGCACGCTCGATCACAATTGAATGGCAACTGGATTTTGCCTCGGGCGAGCAGAAATTTGGAAAACTACTCGTTTTTCGCCCGAATGGCAAGCAAGGAATATGATCCTTATCTTTCCTTTGAAAAGGTGTCTTGTCTGCTTTTGGTTGAAGTTGACTTCTGATATTGCTGTGCTGTCTGAGGAAAATGATATGTAAACAGAAGAAGCTCGTGTGGCATGAGGCGCGGGCGCGGCGTTCGTGACGGCAAGGTAAAAACAAAATCCAGTGTTTGTTTACTACTGCACGCGCTTACTTGGGGCCGTCTCAGTCAGCACACATTTACAGTTGGTAATCAGTGTATTGCTTCAATAATGAAAAAAGAGATTGACAAAAATTTTTTTTTTTTTATTTTAGTACCAGTATTTACCCGTGTATAATACTTTAATACGTTCTTTTTTCCGTTTCCAATTTCACCTTGAATATCAACCTGCGCATTAGACACAAGTAGCTCGCAAAATGAAGAAATACCGAATAGGAATATTAAGCATCAGTGAGGACAGATGGGCGGAATTCGGAAAGACCAAATTGGGTACTGGAGAGTCAATTATTTTCTCAGGTAGAAATGACACAAAGCATGGAGAAGGAGTCGCGATTATGATGACAAGAGAGATAGAGAAAGCATTGCTCGACTGGAAGCCAGTTAATGAAAGGATACTACGGTTAGATTCTTTTCAAAGTTTGTCAAGGTGTCAGTAATACAAGTTTATGCCCCCACCAATGAAGCAACAGATGAGTGACAAAGGCTGTTTCTGTGAGCAACTCCAAACAACTCTAGATAAAGTTCCCAAGCACGATCTTGTTGTAGTAATGGGCGATCTTAACGCAAAAAGAGGTGATTCAAATGAAGGTTGTGAAGATATAGTGGGGAAACATGGAATTCGATCAATAAACGACAACGGCGATCGTCCGGTGAGTTTCGCGGCCTCCAACAACCTTGTAATAACTGGAACAATATTTCCTCACCGTATCGGGCACAAACAAACTTGTTCGTCTCCAGATGTATCAACACAGAACCAGATTGACCGTACTGATATTACAACAACACAAAACTTTGGTTTTAGACACAAGAGCAATGGAACGGAGCCGACGAAGCAAGTGACTATCATTTAGAAAGAACAAAACTAAAGCTGAAATTAAAGAGGCACTGAGTAGGAAAATATTAAACGCAGTCGAGTTACAAGAGCTGGAAACAAGAAACTCGTTTTCAATAACTCGAAGAAATAAGTTCGATCTTTCGCAAGTACTGAACTGTGAAGGATGATAGTGGGAGTGTAGAGCACATTTGGCAAGGGGTACAAAGAGCATACGCTGAAACAGCTAAAGGTGTCTTGGGCTTCTCAGATGACATACAAAAACCCTGGATGAGTAAAAATTCATGGAAATTCAGATTGACGAGAGAAAAGCAGTTTATAAACGGATTGACGGAGCCAAGTTACAGAGGATTAAAGAGAAACAAAATTACCGATCCAAAGATAGAAAACGTGAGAAGAGACAAACGAAAATGGGCCGAAGACTTAGCAAGAGACGCAGAGAATGCTGCGCAGATGGGTACGATGAAAACTGTTTATGATATCACGAAGAAGTTAACAAATGAAAAAGGGAAGTAGTAACTCTGTGAGGGACAAGTCTGATTAATTAATCACCGAGGAATCGCAGAAAAGATCTAGATGGAAAGAGCACTTTTGGAAGATATTGAACAGACCGGAAACAGAAAACCCGTGCAATAGGCAATAGGGCACCCAAACGCAGACGAATTTCAGAAAAAGTAAATGTCAAAACTGACTACATCAACGCGGATGAGATAAGAAGAGAAACGAGTGATATGGAAAATAGGAAAGCACCAAAAAGAGATGGACTGACCATAGAATTGCTGAAAGCAGACAACATAATAAATGAGTCAATACTGGAAGAGCTATTCAGGGTTATATGGGACACAGACGAAATACCAAGCGGGTGGACAAAAGGGATTACTATAAAAATACCAAAGAAAGGCTACTTGACTGTTTGTGACAACTCGAGAGGTGAGAGTACCTCTAAACTCTGAACCAACTCTCTAGTTGGTGTTCTTGCACCGTTTCGACTGAAACTAGAGGAGCGGTCGGTCGAAGATGGTGGGAAAAAAGATAGCGGTACCAGGGGTGCTTGAAAAGAATCTAGAGTTAATCGAGTCTATGTTAGAGAAGAAGCTCGGCCGATCGTCGAAAGGCTTGACAATATGCAGTGGCACATCTCAAAGATACACGAAATCGAGAAATCGATTAGCTTTCTAAGCGACAAGTTCGATGTAAACGTTGGAACGATAGCGAGGTTGGAGGGGGAAAACGAAAGTCTTAATAAAATATCGATGCTTGAGAGCGGAGGTGCACCATACAACTGGACAACTGTCTGCCGTACAAAATGACATAATTAACTGCATTAAAGATGGAGTAGACGAAGACCTAAGGAGCGAACAAGCTGGATATACAATGTGCAGTCATAGATTAAGGGAAAGAATCAAAATAGTTCAGTGTAAAGACTGGAGTAAAACAAGGATATTCAATGTCAGGTTTTCTCTTTCTATTGGTGCTGGACTTTGTAATGAGCAGGACGACGAAAGCCGCAAAGATAGAGGATTAAGATGGAAATTAACCACAAAGCTTGAAGATCTTGACTTTGCCGACGACATCGCGCTTCTTTCACAAATAAACATGATGCAGATAAGAACGTGTAAACTGCAAGAGCAGGCTGTGAAAGCTGGGCTCAGAGTAAGTGATAAGAAAACAAAAGTTATGAAAACAAACGGATAAAGGACGGAACCAGTTACTGCAAATGGCCAAAATCTTGATGAAACAAGCAAATTCGCGTATCTCTGAACACAAGGTGGAGGAGGAGATGATATAACTTGCAGAATCAGAAAGGCAAGAACAGCATTTAAAAAGTTGAACAGAATATGGAAATCTTCCAGTTATTTAATCAAACAAAAGTCCACTTGTACAACTCCTTGGTGAAGTCGGTACTCTTATATGGTTGTGAAACATGGAAAATGAACAAAGGAGATGCAACAAAGCTCGATACATTTCAATTACCTGCGTGAGGAGAATAATAAAGATTCGATGGCCGTATGTTATCTCTAACGAAGATCTGATTAAAAGAACTGAAACTAAACGTGCCAGTGCCGAGGTCAAGAGAGGGCGGTGGAAATGGATAGGCCACGTACCATGTATGGAGAGAAACAGCCCGACTGCAGAACAGCTCTAACATGGCAACCTGAGGGAATGCGAAGACGAGGAAGGCCAAGAACTACATGGCGTTGGACAGAAGAACATGAAAAAAAGTAATGGGAATTGCATCGTGGGAAATTGCAATGGACAGACCTGGTTGGAGAAAAGGGTATTTTGCCTCATGCGCCTAATGGCACAAAGACAAGAGAGAGAGAGATTAGGCACGAAACCTTTCATATGAAGTACTGTACTGTAATTATCATAACGAGACAAAAACACAAAGTTGTACAACTCCCACTTTTATGAAACATGGAAACTAAATCAAGACAAAATCTTTGTCTAGCTTCATGCATCACGTCAGTCGAAGTTTATCAATCATTCAACTAGAGCCTTGCAAGTCTACAATTATAATTGAAAATATGTTGCATTTTCTCAAGTATTTCGATGAAAAAAAATTTACATGAAAAATTTTCTTTTAGGGTTTGTAAAGTTTTGATCCACTCATTTATCTCTGCACAAATGCAGAAAGATTTGAATGAGAAAAGATCGTGCAAATATTATCAGCAACCTTGAATCTTGTCACGTGACCAGGTTGGTTTCCTCAATCATAAATGTTACAGGCGTCGCGAAAATAGATCGCGTTCGATCGTGCTGCAGTAAAACAGCAGAAGAAAACGCCATGAAATGTAATGCATATTCCAACAGCAGAATGTCATTAAACATTTACATCATGTTACTCGAGCTAGATTTAAGAATGCTGCTGAAAATTTTTTTAGAATTTTATCTGTCGTGAGGAAGAACATAAAACTCTTTTTTCTTGTTTGGGGTGCATGTTATATACAGCTGCCTTGTAAAAGTCAACATATTGCGAACGGGAAAGCCCTCTCATTTCTTACTCATTTTAGCCCTGTAGCATCACTGTTAAAGCAAGAGACAAAATCACTGCTAGACTAGCATTTTACGAAATAAAGATACTAGTTTATTTTTAGCTAACCTTGAACATATTTTTTGTGAAATAACAGTTTGATTGGAAAATCCGTGCAAGCAGATCGAGGAAATCAAATATCTGATACAATATCTTCTGCCGTCTGTCTGCCAATGATTCGTACAGAAATCTATTACAAGGTGGCTACAATTGCCTTGAGAAAGACTATAAGCGCGTTATTCATATTACAGTCGGACTCCTACATTTGCTGCAGGGCTCGTAAAATTTCTGATTGTGAACCCCGCTGGCCACTGGTTAAAAATCCTTAGCTCAAACCCTGTATTACCTACATTAAATCCAAAAATACATTTTCTTTCATCTTTCATAAGACGTGATAAGTAGGTTTGAGCACTTAAACTGTTGGTATAAATATTAGCGAAAGCTAGTTTAGAGTAAGCATACAAAGTTCAAGTAATGTAATCAATGTTACACAAGTACTTAAATATATTGTACATGTAATTTAACGTAACCCATCATACCACTTAATGGGGTCATCCCATATCGATCCCATACCACGCTATGAAATGTAATCGAATAGAATAATATGTACTGAACACTGCTGTGTCTTGTTTCACATTGAACTATATTTGTTGCTTTTGTACATCCGCAGCGGATCTGCAGGCTTCAAGTTATCAACAAGCCCCAGCATGAAGAAGCTTTCGGCTTACGCGGTGAATTACGAAAGTGCTCTGGATATTGAAATCGAAAGAACAAACAACGACGAGAAAAAGTCGTATGAACACAGCGATAGAGTACAAACGGATACGCAACTCTAGCTTCAATGATATTAATACGAAACATGGCGATATTTTGTTGTGGAAAAAAAGAGAAATAACATTACATCATGTCATATGATTATACGTAGAAACATGAAATGTGACTACACCAATAAAATTATTTAAATCCTCACATCCAAGTAAAATGTCAACGACGACCAATCTCGAATTGTGATATCCCGATTGGGAGTTATAACTAGCTAGTAATTCTGAATAGATGGACGGAAAGAGCGGTATACTAACTTGCAATTCCTTACACCTTACGCCGTGTTGGCCCAGACTTACAAATAGTTTAAGTAAAAAAAAAAAAATACATAAAATAGAACAAATAAATAATAGTATGAAATAAAAGTACACGCATTACTCTCAGGTAGTACCGATTGTTAACTTAGGGGGACCGATGCTCCAACACAAGTTTTCGGCGAAGCATGCACCTGACCTCCTAAACCCCCAGAACCTCAGGCCCCGTCCAAGACGTATCCGGATATTTTTGAATACTGGCCAATTTTTCTTCCGTTTTCTAAAAAATCCGCGTCGACACGTACTTTTTCAAATCGTTTTTGTCTGTCCACGCGTATCCGGATGTTTTAAAAACGGAGGTGTTTTTCTTCGTTTTCGAAAACAGCCGCGTCTACAAATATAGCGTGTTCAAATCGTTTTTCCCTGTCCCTGTCCATGACATTTGACGTCATAGTTTTTGAAAACCTCCGATTTCCTTTGTCTACACGGCTCCATTAAAAACCCGGTTAAAAAGATTACAGTTTGGAGATCGTTTTCACAAAGTTACCATAAACACCGTTTTCATAAATTTCCGGATACGTGTAGATGGGGCCTCAGTTGTGCCTTCAATGGCGCTGGCTTTTACCGAGTTTCTCGAGCCTACAAACTGGTTGAAGCCTAGCCACAAGATGCTCCGCAATTAGATTGAAACTTTTTTGTTTTAAACTTTCTGTTATTTCAGCAATTTCACGCGCTTTTCTCAACTAAACCTCATTAGCAATTCTCTTTATTTGCCAGAATGTGAATTAAATGTAAAAGAAAAGTATTTGATTTTTGTTGTCTGGAAGACAGACTTATGGAATGATGTCTCGGCAATTAATATTATATATATGTGTTCATACATATTTCTGGATGAATTTTCCGAAAGGTGATTGCTAGCTATAAGTTCTGCAATTATAAGGAACCTGCGTCCTCCACTTACCTATTTTAAGCTCTTTTGATATAACTTTTTAAAATGTCGAAAAGATACTCAACCCAAGGTTCGGGATCCGAAAGCTTAAGAATGTCATTTTTGTAAGCTGTGTATGGCTTTATGGTGTCATTTTTGAGCCTGCGTATTTTTTAGGGTATGAATTTGATGTCATGGCAGTTTCGGGGGCAGTTTGTGCTATTCATTAAACTAGTTTCCTTGAAAATGTCGGTAATCAGCGGGACTGTTGCATTTATTGTGAAGCATGCCTGAAGAATTAAATGAAACATATGGTAACAACACGAATGTAAAGTGTGTGATGCCGTGAATAACGAACGATGTAGCTGTAATTCTCTTGAACTTGTCTGTGATTGAAGGAAAAACACTGTTTTATTTAGGGTACCGTATTATATGCTTGCATTTTTGTAGGTTTGGGGTTCAGCTCAACTTTTGGGGGGGGGGGGGGGGGGGGGGGGGGGGGGGGGGGGGGGGGGGGGGGGGGGGGGGGGGGGGGGGGGGGGG
>JAOBRG010299980.1:0-10468 GCA_027574985.1 Umimayanthus nakama
GAGGAGGGGGGGGGGGAAGGGGGCTCTCATACTTGACCTGACGGGGATGGTTATAAAAATTTTTAGGGATTGAAGTTGCGGTTTTGATAACTTTTAGGGTATCTCGTGCCTATTACCAAGAATTCACATTTTAGGAGAACTTTTCAAAGCGAATTTTACTCGATGTTTGAACAGATCTTCCTATATAAATATACAGTTTACCATTGTCTGTCTTGATGTAACACTGTAGAGATTTTAGGGGATAGAATTTGGAGGGACCACGCCAATATTGGTAACTTTTAGGAGTGTCTTTCTACAAATTCGACGATCATCCCAGTCATATTTGTTTAGGAGTCCCCCTCCCCATCTCGGGGTTAGAGTAAAGTTTTTTGAAAGGCTTGTGTGGGTTTACTCTTGTGTACTTCAAATATTTTCATTTTAAAGACGTCATAAATCAGTTACAAGTATTAATAGTGCATGAGTGAAGCGTCATACAAAACACGAGGCGAAGCCGAAAGTTTCTCTTGCTTCTTCAGTTCTAGTCACTCTTACAAGCAGCCTTTATAGAAAAGGACTTGCAAGTATTTACAACACTGATCGTTTATCTGATTGGCGAAATTGTTGTAATTTATCCCATCAGCTCGTCTTTTGCAAAATCTTCTTGCGAAAGACCAGAATGTAGGCACGTTTACGAATAAAACGTTGTGCTTAAAAATCTAAACAGCTTGACCCTCCCAGCTCGGCCAATCTCGGCTTCAAGTCAAACAGTAGCTTAACTCAACCGAACGTTTTACATTAACGTGGTACATTATCCTCATGTTCAGATGTTAAAGGCCAAAATGGAGGAAGACGGGTACTTGCGTCCAGGGGATGTGGTCGACCATCTCCGAGAAGACGAGTCACAATTCAGCACCGGTAGTATTCATAGTAACACACAGCTCATGCGCAACGAGAACTCAGCGGGCTCCATCAGTTTAAAGGAGGCTGTATCAGCCACAAGCCCCGAGACCCCACTGTCAGCCGCTGACCTGATGTCCTTTGCCTGGCAGATTTCTTGTGGGATGGTAAGAATCTTTCAGAAGAACAGACCAACTTTCAGACAATCCTTTGAGGGAGTTTATGTCTAGCAGGGCGGGGTGGGAGGGGGGCGGGTTCAGGGGCAGACTTTATGTCCTTTGACTGGCAGGTTTCTTTAGGATGAGAAGTATCTTTAAATTTAGACTATCCCTTAAGAGAGTTTATAGGCAGGTTGTTGGGAAGGGGGGCATGGGTTTAGGAGTTGGCCCGATGTCATTTACTTATAAATAACAGATTTCTCGTAACTAGGAAAGAGTAATTCATTAGAACTCAGCAAATTGCCGATTGGGTGGGTGAGTTTTTGGGTTGACCTAATTCCCTTACCTAGTGGATTCTTTTGTTGGATGGTATGAAACCTTCAGTAGAACACAGCAAATTGAACAGAGTAAACGGGCGAGAATCGGGTGGGTGGCTTTGAAGCGGATATAACAAGTAAAAACCAAGGATGATTCACAAGATGGAAAGTAAATACCCGGAGTTCAATCTGAGGAACAGCTGCGGTCGAGAACAAAATCAAAAGCTAACCATTCTTAGACCTTCTCTATCAAAAGCTCCTCGTGTGATGTCCGGGTAGGTTTATATATGGATTCTCGCTTTTTCTGTCCATGCAGGAATACATATCAGCAAAAGGACTTATCCATCGTGACCTTGCTGCTAGGAACATTCTTGTTGGCGAAAAGAAAATCGTGAAGATCGCAGACTTCGGTTTGACCAGGAAGATTAATGATGAACACATGTACGTGACCAGAAAGAGCAAACGATTACCGCTCAAGTGGATGGCTCCGGAAGCCGTCTTTGACAAAGTCTTCACCACGCAAACTGATGTGTAAGTTCATTGGAAGAAACGAGAAAGTTTTTCGGCTTTTGACAGTTGTTCGCAGTTAAAATGTATTTGCATTAATACTAGACTTGTCTGGAAATGTGTATTCGGTCGTTGTATCAATACGTACATTCATGTTCGACCTATGTACGTATTTAAGTATGTATGTACGTATGTATGAGTGTATAATAATGATAATAATAATAATAATAATAATGATAGTTTATTATGTCCGATTGCAGTGTTAATACATTGAATTACCGGATAAGGTCTTACATAATAAATACGTTACAATAAATATCCAAAACAATAAATTCAAACATACAAATTCAAAGTTACAAATATTTCACGGTATGTATTTCATGTATGCATCTATGTATGTGTGAATGTATGTTTTAATGTACGAATGTGTGTCTGTACATGTATGTATGACTGACTGACGGATGCCTACCATATATATATGTATGTTTGTATGTATGCATGTGTGAATGTATGTATGTATGATTGTATGTATGTTTGTGTGTATGTAACTATGAATGCTTGTGTGTATGTAACTATGTATGTGTTAAGTCACTTGCATGCACATAATCGTGCAGTGAACAACTGAAAAGATAGAATTCTGCTGACAAGAAGTACCAGTTACTATGCGTTAAGAGTGTTTGTGTAAAATACGAACGTCCATCAAATGGTACGCATGCAAACTGTAAACATGCGATGTTATCACGTGAAGATGGGTCGTTTTTCTATTAGACAAGAATATAGCAGCAATTTCTGTCTTTGCCTGTTTTCCAGGTGGGCTTACGGAGTGTTACTGTGGGAGATTGCTACACTTGGTAAGTCGAATCTCATGTATTCACCACTATGTATGTATTATCACTGTAGTATACAATTATCTCCCGAAGTGGAGGTGACTAGCGGTGGATATTTACCGTGCCGGTTTTAGTATTTGCCCAATCAGTGCGAAGATATTGGGAATTTCAGTTTTAAATACTCCAAAATAGAGACGCCATGTTGGTTTTCCCGTTCGCTGTTACGATCACTAATCAATGAATATCACAGCGCGCGAAAAACACTATTCACTGGTTGGGTATATGCTAACGGAGGATATCTGGCTAAATTTTATGGTCCAATCAGAGCGCGCGTAAAACGCTATATTTATTTGTTAGGCAAATACTAGATAAAAATATCTACCAATAATATCTTTTTGCCGTCAGTCGCACCCCAACTTGATATTGAAATCCTGCAACTTTGTCTGCACACAAATGAAATGCACTTACTTCCCCACAAGCGGTGAAATGAACTGGGAGTGGAAATTGGCGAATCTAGAAATTTAAGTCGGTAAGAGGGTGAACGGGGGGAGGGGGTGAATAGAGGATGGGAGAAAGGAGGCACCGTCTTCCATTTATAGTCAATCACTAGAATATGAGCTGATAACCAGTGACCACCGAACCAATCAAACTGTTGAAATCGAATAACCATTGGACTGTATTTAATAAATGGAGATAAAGAATTAATGTGATGATGATTACATGGGCGAATCTAACTTTGACGTGTCACAACACGACAGATTCAATTGGAGGTCGTTACGTCTAAAAGTTGTCTCACTGTGTGCTGTCGTTCTCTACAGGCGGCAGTCCGTATCCTCTCATCTCTAACTCCAATCTGTTGCAACGTCTAAAGGAAGGTTATCGCATGGAGAGACCGGAACACTGCTCGGACGAACTGTAAGTCAATTAACATTTTTTTTCGGCAAGGTCGGTAATTTGATTCGCAATCAAACTGATTATAAAGCCCGCGGCAATCTTACTGACAAGATTTAACAAACTCAAACTCTAACTCAAGGCACCACCAGCCTCAACTATAACCAAGATCAAATAACACGGACATGCAACAACGAAAACCATTTGCAGCTACAAGCAGGTGCATTGATGCTACAGTGGAATCCCTCCTTACGACACCCTCGTTAATACGGCCACCTCGTTTTTACGGCTAAATTTTTCCCTGACAAAACGACCATACATTTTCTCATAAGAAAGCCCCGCTAATGTAGCCACCTCGTTAACACGGCTTACGGCCACATTTTGAACAGTTACACATGCACAAGCAACAGAAACAAATTCATTTGTTGTCACAAGCACAATCAAAACAACAATTCATGATCATAGTAACAAGCAGTTAGGTTCACGAATTACTAACACCAAGAGTAAATAACTGGAATTTTCGTCCACGACACTAGCTATTATTTGTGACACACATTCTAACGCAGTTTTTTTCCCAATGCTTTTAAATAAACAATAAAACTCAATTTAAAAATTCGTGTTAACCGTGACGTCATAGGTATGCCGTGATGACGGAATGCTGGCGGGAAAGTCCCGATGAGCGACCAACCTTCAATCGCATTCGAGAAGAACTCGAGGAAGTAATGGAGCGTGACACACCTTATTTGGAACTGGAAAACATGAATCCGAACAGTTCGTACTACACAGTGCTGAGTGGCAGCTCGGACACGCTCAACAGTCAAGACACGGGCCTGTAGGCTGTAGTCATGACAACGGCTGGCTGCAGTGGTACTTAGCCTGTAGCAGAACACACAGACGTGACCACGGCTTACTGTTGTAGTCGAACACACACATACCCGATATAGTCAGGACAGAATATACGCAGGGGGGGGGTATTCAATTTTGGAAGCATTCGACAACAAAAACGCTGAAACAAAAGTTTTCTAACGGGAGCAAAGATATATTTTTCGACCGCAAACCCATCCCCTTCTAGGAGTGCGGGTTAAGCCTTCCCAATATCTAAAATTTCGGCTGGAACCGCCCATGATCGGATGATCACAGCCCGGCATAGACGTCTTGGCTGTCTTGTGGCAACGTACCCCGGCCTACCTTCATTCACCAAAATGTGTATTTTGATCAACAAAGCTGATCTGGTCGAATTTGTTTTGTCGTGCTGTTTCAGCCTTATACCAAACCATATAACTAAAAGATAATTATATCATACTAATTACTGTTCGTCAAAACACGTATTTAGCTGGCTCGCAAGCGCAGCCGGAAAAACAGTTTTCTTTAAAAATATCTTCCCCTCTTCGAAGATTTTTTGATCTGCTCGAAACACGCAAAAGATAAGGCTCTGCCGAAATCGTACAAAAGATAGCGTTTGCAGAAATTTTATCGTTTTTGTCGACCAAATTTCCATGATTGCGTTTCAAAATCTATTTTCACAGCAAAAATGTGAAGTGGAGAACCTTTTTCGGCCAAAATATTACACGAATGACTTATCACAGCGAATCAAGAAAAAAAAACTTGACGAGTTTGACTTGTTTTACGAACTGCGGAAGGTTTTGATAGAAACTGATAGGAAAATGGTTCGGTTTGAGAAATACATCTGAAGGCTCTGTTTAAATGTAACAGTAGTGGCAACGCATATACTAAGTCCTGGAGTGGAATTGGGATAAAGGTTGTACCAAAATGATACTATTTAACCTTGTATACCATTGTCCAAGCTGACTACCGACGACATTCAGGTACGGACGACAGGTTCTGTTCGCTGTTTAAATAGAAAATCTCATGCAGCAGAGCTGGTGCAACAAACTGAATACAAAGATCGGCGGATTGAAAATATGTGTGTGAGAGCGAGCGAGCGAGAGAGAACCAGAGTGAACCAAACTTCCGTCTTGCTTAACTCTGCATGGGTGCGAGCTCTTACTTACTATTGCTGATATGATACTAGTTCATAGTGCGATAGGATTGCCTAGATGATCTCATTCCAGAAGTTAGATTTCCAAGAACACCATGAAAACAAATATCACACAATATATAAAAAGTATTCTCTAAAAGCGTGGTTACCACTGCAAAGACAAACGCTAACATAGAATGAAACTAGACAGGGTCATTCCCTGATAAACCTTAGGAAAACTCAGTAAATTGTACAGATCGTAATATGTAGCCGTTCCTTAGACGCTATACAAAAGCCATGAAGCGAGGGAAGGGGGGGGGGAGGGGTGAGGTTTGGGGGAAGATGAGGCGTGAGTGCTTGAAACACTTTATTTGAAAGCCCACTTCTCATGTGACGTAATCCTGAATGCAAATGAACGCTTTTCTAGAAGTTGAAACTTAGGGTGCATTCGATTGACCCTATTCCGTCTGTTCCGGAATAAGAATAAAGTTTCAAATGTCTCCTCATTCGCAGAGCAATCAAATATTTAGTTAAAAGTAATCACTGGGTCAAAATATATAACTCAATTGTGTTTTTCTTTTAAATTGGCAGGAATTGTGCCCAATAAGATTGAACAAAGTTTTTATTCTGTTTATTCCTATTCTGGAATAGAGTCAATCGAAAACGCCCTTAACACGTTCGGAAAATTTAGCATAGTTGCACTTGTATTGGTGAACAATTTAAAAAAAGTATGGGTTCATTTCAGTATCACAGAACTAAACTAAGTAGAAATGGACAGTTATACTCTTTTGAAGAGTTTGCAATCGAACGAGCGTTGATATTGTTGAGAGTACTTCCTTGCGAAAATGTTTAGCGAATTACAGAGTTTGTCAAATTTGGTTAAATTGGAAAACGACACATGCTTTGCCAGTCGTTTGTAATTTACGATGCAGTGTACAGAGTTTGTTTGCGAACTGCTGCTGTAACCAGAACATATCAGGCCTATTGTACTGTAACACATTAAGAATAAAAAACACAATAATTTAGTTCAGACGAGGCGATATAATTGCAGTCTAACCACCATCACCACCCTGCAACTAACCACTGCTTCTACTACTCTTAATACTACTACTACTTCTACTACTACTTTTACTTCTACCACTACTCTTACTACTATCACCACTACTACTGCTACTACTACTACTGCTGCTACTACTACTACCGCTACTACTACTACTACTACTGCTGTTACTCATATCAAACTTTAGCCCATTGTTGTGTATAATTCAGCAAAAACAAAGAACTGAATACTAGCCTTTGTTTAGGTGTTGGCACCAAAGTCGACCCGAACTACAATCGTCAAAGTTCGCGACAACTTCGTGAATGACAATTTTCACTATCGGTATCGTACACCAATGATTTTGTTTCAAATCGTGCAAGGTTCGTGGGTGACAACTTGCACTCTTCCCTCCCCTGTTGTTAGAAATTGCGATACTGTTGGTATCGCAGGGATTGTATTATGAGTCAGCTTTTCAGTTAGATTTATATATTCCGACTTATGCCACTCATCTTTCAAAGTGTACTAACTTTCGATCCAAACGTGCATTACTTAAATCATGAAGCAGTTGTTGAATGCCTACGCCCCAGTAACAAATCATTTTCACTTCTCGAAGAGTACGCTTGATACCAGGGCTTCTATCTCAAACACGGCACGGCAAGTTACTGACATAACCGAACATACGGTGTTTGACGGTTATTTTCTTTCGCAAGCACAAAGAACACACTCTAAGAAAGCAGCAAAAAGCAGTTCGAAGTTGAAGTTATTAAACCTTATCCCCGGAGACCCCTGGGGCGGTCTGTCCGGGGTGGGGGGTCAGGACGCCAGTGGCGTCCGAGATCGACTCCCCCTGTATCTCCGAGGCTACGTAATCATTTTGCCCTGCTTACGTAGAGTTTGGATACCCCGGGCGGATTGGGTAAGTCGCCCCCTCGTACAGTCTCATACACACTGATCACGTTAACACAAGTTGGGTCAGATCGCTAGCGCCACTTGCTAAATGTATCATTTGTATATTATCGCAACAAATTATGATACTGAAATTAATAGTTTTCTTAATATTATTTCGTTAGTTTACAGCAAGTTGCATTTTACTTTTCAGCACCAGCGTTTGATCCACCTTTCACAAATTGCCGACTGACGGTTTGTGCACAACTAAACTCAACCCAACCGTGCTTGACAATTAGACACAAGCACGCTCGTGAAATAATACTCTTAAATCGAAAGGTAGACTAAACTGAAAAGACTTAGCAATTCTCAAACTTACTCGCACTTTAAAGTTCTTCTTTTATAAAAAAAAATGTTGTTCAGTTAAACTAAACTAAACTACATTACATATCGCCTAACTGATGTGGAAATGCAAAGCTGGTGTTATTTTATTATACAGTATCAGTTAGTCAGTACTGAACATTTCAAGACTGCTACAATCTCTCACGGCCTTTGTAACCAATATAATTTTTTAAAGTTACCTGGATCGATTGGCATGGAAATGTGACTGGTACTGATTTTGTCTCCCAAAGACGTACATACAGTATCTGTAGCTGGCTTTGTTTTAACTCGACGGACCTAAATCTTTCTTAAAATGCATTTTTCTTCTTTTACACAATTTTTTAAAACCGCAAACTTTGTATAGAAAATTGTTTGTTACTATATTTATTCTCGGCGCTCGAAGATCTTAAGTAGCAAGATTGAAAAGTCATTGAGGAAAAGGAAATTGTTATACCCTTTTTCCCCTCAGTCTGCTTCCAAGAAGATCAGCGATTGATAGACTATTGACAAGTTTGTGACCTACTTCTTACAGTACGTTTATCTGGGTTGAGCATAATTCGGGCTGGTGCAAAATGATCAGTAGATAGCAGGCAGCCTTACATAGGCGTCTGAAGGGACCACCCTGAGTTGCATGTTTTTTTTAAAATAAAGGTTATCCATCTATCTATCTATCTAGTCCGAGCTCGGGCCGGGTGGAAATGGTACAAGTACCAAACACGTCACCCAATGTAATGCAAATGGGGATGTTGTAGTAAGGTTGTTTTTCAAGGGGACCTACATCTATATTAATAACACTTAAAATTACTATTTACAAATTACGGCCTGAAATATATTTTATAAGCTTTAACCTTAAACATAAAACTACTGATAGAATTTTAAATCTAAGAAATCTAACAACAAAAAACTACCCTAATAACACTGAAGACTTTACAACTTGCCAAGGAAATGATAACACTACAACCAAAGATACCAGTAACTTATAAGGTAGCCCACTTCGTAGGACTGAACCAACATTTACATTTGCTACTTGAACAACAGCTTGCTACACTTTCCAAGTGATAGCATTTTTTTACACATTATTAGTTTCTTAAATGGTTACTTTAACAACCATAAGTTATATAGCTTAAATTTACGAGCTATCTACTCTAGACTGTTGACACGGCTTGCTGCTTGTTCAAGGTGACGGCATACACTTTAGCCTATCGAATGCCGCTTTCTCCAGGCGCTCCCTGTGATCGGGGTGTGCAATCTTGATTAGCTCGTAAGCCCGCTGACGAAGGTTCTTACCAAACAAATAAGCAATTCCGTATTCGGTCACAATGTAGTGGACGTGAGCCCGCGTTGTCACAACACCAGCACCTGACCACAAAAACATTTGTGACATTTGTGTTATTTATTTATTTATTTCAACAATATCTATGTTCAGCTAAGCTGGTTTGAATGGGGCTATATTAAATTTCATTGTGCTAACAATGAAATTACCAAATGTGTGTGTCACTTGAACTATCACGTCCCATACTTCATTTATCGGGTCACAGCCTGTGTTGACACCAAACCATCAAAAACCTTGACAGAAGATTCTTTATTTATTTACGACATTGCGGCGGCGTTTGCCAACCGGAGGAGAAGCAGCAATGGGACTCTTGGTCCTGTACAAGGCTTGTCTCTATACTAGAGCAGGTGACAGACCACAACACCGGCATTAGCCTACTCTTATCGACAAGCGTGCGGGTTCTTTTAAGTCCCCCGATAGAACGTCGAGAGGCTAGACCAACGTTTTAAGCCGTTAAAACGTCTCTGTCCAAGGACGATGTGGCAAAAGAAGGTCGTCCAAAGTGCAATCCTTGACCAGTCAAGGGATTGAACCCGGGACCTTCTGGTTGGCAGTCAGAGATCTTACCAACTGCGTCAACCTCGCACACACAACCCACACTCCATCAAATAGGCGAATGGCCTAGATTTCTGAAAGAGAGATCCTCGATCCTTTATGTCCCTCTTCCATCCCGACTAAACCACTAGCGTCAGATGTCTGAAAGGCTATCAATCCCCTTGCTTCTGCTATCCCAGATACATGTACAGTAAGCCCCCCAGCTTCTCCTCCAGATACATAGTTGAAATACTTACACGTGGTTTATGCTCCTCGTCTGTCAAATTGTTTACAAGTCAAACTAAGTGCTAAACAGAATTTGTTGATGTTGTTAAGGTTGTTGTTGTCAAAGTTGTTACTGTCAATATTGTTAGTGTTGTCAATGTTGTTGTTGCTGTTGTTGCCGACATTGTTATTTTTGTCAATGTTGTTGTTGTTAATGTTGCTGCTGTCTATGTTGCTGTTGTAAATGCTGTTGTTGTCAATGTTGTTGTTATTGTCAATGTTGATGCCAGTGTTGTTGTTGTCAATGTTGTTATTATCAATGTTGTTGTTGTCAGTGTTGTTGTTGTTAATGCTGTTGTTGTCACTGTTGTTGTTGTCACTGTTGTTGTTGTCAATGATGTTGTTGTCATTGTTGTTGTCAATGTTGTTGCTGTCAATGTTGTTGCTGTCAATGTTGTTGTTAATGTTAATGTGGTCAATTTTATGTTATTGTTGTCGATGTTGTTGATGTCAGTAT
>JAOBRG010300091.1:0-15771 GCA_027574985.1 Umimayanthus nakama
AGTTATCGCTATGTTTATAAATTTTGAAATAAATACGGAATCAAAAGTCTATAAAATTCTTAGCAATTTTCCTTTCTGCGGGTGTACAAAATAGAAAGTTAAACATCTGATTTAGTACTTTTGTTGTTTTGAAAAAAACAAAATTGCAAAGATGCAATTTGAATTATTGATTTTGTATTTTGTATTTTTTCGGAAATTGGTTGGCCCTAAAATACACGCATTAAAAACACCAAATAAAGTGTCTTTAATTTACTCAAAATAGAAACACCACAACTTCCGCATTTGCTTCAATCACTGAATTTCTAAAACTTCCACGCAACCATAGTGTATACCTCAAAGGCCATCTGCGTTGTGGAAAACATCACCTCTGTACTAAATGAACTCTCAAATAACAAAACAATGCGCGAAAAGAGTAAATATGTCCAGGATATTTTGACAGTTCATTACACACGCTTTAGAACATAGCTGGCAATCTTTGTATGACGTGAGCGTGCAAGTAAATCTTAATAGACACACACTCGTGTAACTCGGCTGAGGAAATGGCTGGCAGAGTTTGAACGGAAAAACAAGATTTGAGCTAAATAAACTTTCTTAAATTTTTCTGATCAGAAGTTTCAGCCTGGTAGGTGTTCTTAGCTTGTTCTTAAATTTTGGGCAAATCTCAGCCTGGGTGATCTTATAAAGTTTGTTCATATAAAAAAAGTGTGTAACACGTAATATTTTTTTTCTCAAAACAGCTTCAACCAACACGTACTCGCTCGTCGGTAGCCGTGCAAGTCGGTTCTACGGCCAAAGCCACTACATTCGTTGTGGTTCACGTTTGTTTTTTCGATTACATGGCGCAAAAACAAGATGTTGTGGGAGAACTCTTTACAACTCTGCAAGACAACGGTGTTGCAACTCACGGAGAATTATTTGCAAGGGTCTGTCTTGCAACCCCTGCGGGAAATTCTACTACTTCTCCAGACACCATATCTGCTGCGGACGACGCGCTCTTCACCATCGAGCTTACGGCAGCTTCAGTAAGTGTTGTGGTAATAATCAATACAACAGCAGAACTCAGAAGTGTTGCTCCTTGGGAAAGGTGGTGTTTAGAACTTCAAGCTGCAATCAAAGGACGTGTGGAGCAAGAAAGTACAACCCATACTTTTACATTTGCTGCAATGGAATCATCTTTCATAAACGTTGGCGCCAGTTTAGTCGTTGTTGTGGGAACGTTACCTATTCGCCACTTGTACACACTTGCTGTAAGGGTAAGTCCGTTGTTTCCAGGGGTACACCCTGCTTAAAGTGTGGAGGAAAATCTTACAACAGGAAAAAACAAATCTGTTGCAACAACGTCTTGCGGCTGCGAATGCACTCTCGTTACACCGCATGCTGTGCAAGCAATATTTTCAACAGAATAACTCACAAGTGTTGTAATAACCGGCACATCACCTCCAAGTTTGCCTCCTGTACGACATGTGGACGCAGCTACTTTAACCCTACTACTCAGATCCGTTCAAGAGCAACTGACGGGAACACAGGATGCTGTGGCATGAATGCGTTCAATAATGCTACACAAATCTGCTGTGAAAATGCAGTCCGACCAAGAGCTCATGGTGGCAACACGAGTTGCTGCCAAAACAAAACGTATAACACAGAGACTGAGAAGTGTTGTGCAAATGGTACAGTCACACTGAAAAAGAACTCCTGCATCCCTTGTGGGAGCACCTTTTATAATCCACAACTTCAAAAGTGTTGCAATGGCCAATCTGTAGTGGACTTAAGGTTTAGCTGTGTCGCTTGTGGAAGAACGTACTATGATCCAAATACAAACTTGTGTTGTTTTGACCAGCTTCATAATTTTACCCACGAGCAAAACACAAGCTGCTGCGGAAGAAACATTTTCAATCATCGTTCCCATAAATGTTGTGATGGTAACAACATTGTACTTAGAAGTCACTCCTGCATTCGTTGTGGAACAGTGTTTTACGATGTTAACAATGACATATGTTGTGGAGCAAATAATGTGCTACCAAGAATTCACGGCCAGAAGACAGCTTGTTGCAGAAACGCCACTTACAACAACGAAACAGAGCAATGTTGTCCCGGTGGAACAGTAGCTCTTAAGATCAACTCCTGTAAACCATGTAACGGAGTATTCTTGAATGCCGCAACTGAGAAGTGCTGTAACGACCGTTCTGTGGTGCAAAAACGATTATCCTGCAACCCATGCGGTAGCGTGTTTTACGATCCTTCCATAAGCGTTTGCTGCAACGGCACAGTACGTCCCAGGACAGCTGGCGGAAACACCAGCTGCTGCCTTAACAAGGCGTACAACACAGCCAATCAGAAATGCTGTCCTAATGGAGATGTCACGCTCAGGATAAACTCGTGCATACGATGCGGTTTGAGGTACTTTAATCCAACATCTCAGATTTGTTGTGGCCTGACAGTGCGTCAAAGAAACCATAGTCAAAACACAGAATGCTGCAGAAACGACACATTCAACACAGTCACTCAGCAATGCTGCAACGATCGAGATGTGACGCTAAGAATCAACTCCTGTACACCTTGTGGATCGACATTCTACAACCCAGCAGTGAGTATTTGTTGTGGCAACACCTTGCGTCCAAGAGACCATGGAGTAGACACAGGGTGCTGTGGAACTAGCACCTTCAACAACACCACTGAAAAATGTTGCTCCAGCGGAGCTGTAACCCTAAAGGAAAACAACTGTTTGCCATGCGCGGGAACTTTCTTCAACCCATCAACTCAACAGTGCTGTAACGATCGCAGTGTAGTCGATGTTGCATTCACCTGCAATCCGTGTGGTAACACGTTTTACAGTCCTGTCACAAACATTTGCTGCGACGAAAAATTGCAGTCCAGACAACTTGGTCAAAACACTGGTTGTTGTGGACAAAGTGCCTTTGACATGAACTCTCAGATCTGTTGCTCAGGAGGCAACGTACACTCAAGAAAATATGGCGCCAGTACAGCCTGTTGCGAAAACGGAACATTCAACGGAGAGACTCAGCAGTGTTGCCCAAGCGGAATAGTTACCCTTAGGAACAACTCCTGCACAACATGTAACGGGGTATTCTATAATGCCGCAACTGAAAAGTGCTGTAACGAACGTGATGTGGTGCAACAGCGTTTCTCCTGTAATCTTTGCGGTCGTATGTTTTACGATCCCTCCTCGAGCATATGCTGCAACGGAAGAGTACGTTCAAGAGCAACTGGCGGGAATACGGAATGCTGTGGAATGAATGCTTTCAATCCAGAAACACAAATCTGCTGTGCAAATACAGAGCGACCAAGAACCTCTGGCAACAGCACTGGCTGCTGCCTGAATAGGACATACGACACTGCCAATCAGAAATGTTGCTCCAGCGGAGCTGTAACCCTAAAGGAAAACAACTGTTTGCCATGCGCGGGAACTTTCTTCAACCCATCAACTCAACAGTGCTGTAACGATCGCAGTGTAGTCGATGTCGCATTCACCTGCAATCCGTGTGGTAACACGTTTTACAATCCTCTCACAAACATTTGCTGCGACGCGAAATTGCAGCCCAGACAACTTGGTCAAAACACTGGCTGTTGTGGACAAAGTGCCTTTGATATGAACTCTCAGACCTGTTGCTCAGGCAACGTACACTCAAGAAAATATGGCGCCAGTACAGCTTGTTGCAGAAACGAAACCCACAACAACGAAACGGAGCAATGCTGCCCCGGTGGAGCAGTTACCTCAAGGGTGAACTCTTGCAGACCCTGCGACAAGACGTTTTTCAATCCCCAAACTCACAAATGCTGTAAAAATGAAACAGTGGTTGAAAACAGTTTTAGCTGTCTTCCATGCGGTGGTAGTTTCTATAATCCTAACCTGAACTTGTGTTGTATAGATCGACTTCATGATTTTGTGCACGAGCATAATACCAGATGTTGCGGAAGAGACATTTTCAACATAGGTTCCCATAAATGTTGCGGTGATAGCAAAACAGTTCCTGCGGCATACTCCTGCACTCCATGTGGTAGCGTGTTTTACAACCCCGCAACACATATTTGCTGCAGCCCGAATGTGGTGTTACAGCGATCTCACGGGCCAGAAACCAGATGCTGCGGCAACGTCACATACAACGCTGAAATTAACCGCTGTTGCAATGACAGTGATGTTATACCGAGAAGCTTAAACTGTGATCCCTGTGGTAGCCAGCTGTTTAATCCCGACACAAGCATCTGTTGTAACAATAACCTCATTCAGAAGCAATTTGGAGGTGATACGCAGTGCTGTGGGGTGCGCTCGTACAACAGGAGGGCGGACAACTGCTGTTTCGGTACATCTATCGTACCAATCAGCTCGAATTGTTCTGACTTCCGAAGGAGTGATCCACTGTGCAATGGAAGGCCATTTAATCAATCAAAACACATATGTTGCAACGATACCGCGGTAGGTGCAGCTGTAAATATTAGCTTAAACTAATTGTAGTTGTATGTGTCTTCGTTCTGTGGCTTGTCTCACTTTGGATGCCTTTTACGTCCCCTTTCCACATTCCAAAGATATCCCCGTTTGATAATTGCGTTATTAAGAAAAAAAAACAGTAAAGGATTTTATATGGAGTCCGTTGAGATGCTCTTTTATCTCTCGAAGGATAAGTGTCTGATTATATAATAGAAATGATGATAATATAAATAATAATATATCATAATAATAAAAATAATAATAGTAATACCTATAATTTCAATGACAATAATATTAATAAACATAATAATGATAATAATATCAAAAAGGATATTTAATGTAGAATTTTCTAGTCACCAGGACTTACCGGCTTCCACGGGGATCCTAAATCCTGCAGCAATAGTTTGTTAGAGTCTTGTAAACAGTTTTTCCCTTGCAAGACCCAACTCTCGTTAGTAACGTTTTCCTTTCATCTGAAATATGTTGTGTCTGAACAACATATAGTCGGTAGCTTCTGTACTTCATATATCGTTTACGTCACTCAATAGACTCCTTGTTTCAAATGTGCGTACTAGAAACGGAGGCTGCTGTTGTAGATTTAAAAACGTTCGGCCTATTTCATTTCTGCTGAGGTAGTTTTATTTTGTAACAGTTTGCAGTTAAACATTTTCGATCATTCATCTATTGGGTGTGAATTGTTAACAAGAAGCGTTTTTCGGTGTTCAACAGGGACCTTAAGGTTACCGTTCACTTTGAGCGGTGTTTTCAGTTTTCTGTACGTAACTCCGTTAATATGCATCGGATACCCACAAACCTATATATCAATGGAAAGCTTATACAATTATCTAAATGATGGAGGAAAAAATGTTTAAACATTTTAAATAATAAATGAATGCAAGCATCATAGTTCAAACTGTTTATTTCACTTCTAGACGTCAATGCGGCTGTCAGTTTCATTTTCAACCATTTTTAGTTTGTTTATGAGATTCAGAACAATTTTTACTCTAATTTAGTCCTGGCGATTTTTAATTGAATGCGTCGTTAATTTTTTACAGGTACTTGAAGAAAATTCCTTATTAAGAGCGTACAAAACTGCCCTGACTAAGTCATAAAAAAGGATTGGAGCAGAATTTCAAAGTTCGCCAGGACAGTTTTCATCTTCTGCTATTGTTTTATGAACTTGCCAAAATTGACGGCATGAGGTTAAAAATTGGGGAAGCATTGATCCTTTGCGTTGTCGCAGTTTTAGCAAAAACATGTCTCGAGAAATTCACTCCTAAAGTACGCCGCACTTCATACATTTTCACTTCCGGTAAAAACTCTCGTTCGTCATATCTCACAAACTATTATAGGTATTAAAAAAAATTTTCCTACTAGAAGCTCATTTAATGTATTTTTATTTTCTGCAAAAATCTCAATTTGGACATTTTTAACCGTTCCAACGTGAACGGTAACCTTAAGCAGCTAGGTTGAGAACGTCAACGAAAACAGCTGCTGAATTTTGAACTTTCGGTTTTCTTTTTTCTTGTTTGTATAACTCACGCGTTTCTTCTTTGTTTTTCCTGAAGGTGTGTGAATATGAAAAACTTAAAGCTTTGTTTTCAAAGAGTCATGAAGAATGAAATGCTTCGTATTCTAACGTTCACGTTCTCTACAAAACTTCAAATTTAAGGTTTTCACGTACTGATTCTAATGACAACGGCGGAAAAGTGGCCAAGTGGTCGCATTCCCACGTGCAGTGATTGTGTTCTGTGATTAAGCCCATTGTTTTGTCACGTTCTTGTTCACATCCCCGTCCTCCTTACTTAAGGTTACCGTTCACCTTGAGCAGTGTTTTCAGTTTTTGATATGTAACTTCATTAATACGCATCGGTTACTCACAAACTTATATATCAATGGAAAGCTTATGAAATTACCCAGATGATGGTGAATATATTTTAAAAAAGTTTTTGTTTGTAAACGAATGCAAGCTTCATAATTTAAACTAGCTCTTTCACTTCTAGATGTCAACGCGTCTGTCAGCTTCAATTTACGCCATTTCTATTTTATCAGTTTTAGCACCATTTGCTCTCTAATTCCGTCCTGGCGATTTTTGATTAAATTCGTCTTAATTTTCTGCAGGCATTTGAAGAAAGTTCCCGATTTGCAGCATACAAAACTGTACTGTTTGAGTTATAAAAAATTATTGGAGCGGAATTTCAAAATTCGCCAGGACTGTTTTCATCTTCAGCTATTATTTTATAAGCTTGCAAAATTTGGCGGCATGAGGTTAAAAATTAAGAGAGCATTGAACCTTTGCATTGTCGCAGTTTTAGAGCTAAAATATGTTTCGAGAAATTCACTCCCAAAGTACGCCGCACGTCATACAATTTCACTTCCGGTAAAAACTCTCGTTCGCCATATCTCGCAAACTATTAGACGTATTGAAAAACAATTTTTGTTACTAAAAGTTCATTTAATTTATATATTTGTATTCTGCAAAAATCTCAATTTCGATGTTTTTATCCGTTCCAACATGAGCGGAAACCTTAAGCTCTCTCTTTTATTAAACAAAGTAGGAACCTCATGCAGCCGATGCTCATCCTTTGTTCACAGGTGTTGAGAACAATAGCTAGACACTGCTTTAGATTTGATATTCCTTTAACTAACCGACCCAGTGTTTCCTTCAAATGTCAAATAATCTTATCTCATTTCACAATTCAGCTCTTGCATCGAAAGTTTGGTAACTTCACCGGATGTTGCAGTCACAAACACATCCACAGCCAGTACAACACACAAAGACAGAAGTGTTGCTTTGGCTCGCCAGCCCCTCTTCTTCAGAACTGCACTGCTATGAACTGCACCAAAAACGTATCTAGTACTGACCACCTCTGCTGTGCCGGTAAAAAAGTCCACAAGGAGTTTGGGCCCATGACGCGGTGCTGTGGAACCAAGGTGTTTAACCCTTTAATTCAAGTGTGCTGCGCAGGCGCACTAGACCATCGAGCTGCAGGCTCATCCACCATGTGTTGTGGCCAGAAGAGTTACGACCCCAACTTATCCAAATGTTGTCCTGATGAGAGGGTTGTCAGCAGGAGACAAAGCTGCCCAAACATAATAGAAGTATTTTGACGTGATTTTTAATATGAACGACAAACAAGGATTTCACTCATACATCACAGTCAACGGAAGCGACGTGCCATCTGATGCCATCGTAATCAGATCAGTTAAACAACGACGATAACAACAACAACCCCCCTATTTCCCCTAATGATTTACACATTGGCAGAATTTACATTGAAGAAAACTAAAGAAAATAGAGGGGACTGGCTCCCAGAAATGACAGAAGTTAGTCAGACTCGTGCCCAGTCGCTTTTATGGGCGCGCAAAGGATTGCGGGGAAGACGAAGTGAAGGAAGCCAAATTTCTCCAGTTCCTCCTGTCCAAAACACTTTGCGCGCCCCTCATTTCCTTCCCAAAATCCTCTGCGTCTTCTCTCTTCCGCCACCTAAAAGCGACTGGGTACGAGTCTGGAAGTAAGTAGTAGCAGGTAGCCAGTAGCAAAAGTTGAAAGGCTATTGTGAGGTCGGCCATACGACAGCAGCATACAAGGTGCACAAAAACCCACACAAACATATACACAAAGAGTGAGCATAAATATTTAGGAAATCCACTAGCAGATTGTAGAATGATGTAGACTGTAGTTACGTATTTAAATAAATAAATAAGTTGATTAGTAAATAAACAAACAAATAAAATAAACAAATAAATAAGCAGTGCTGGGATGCAACATTGCAGTTCCAAATGCGAACGAATTGAAAGCAGCAGGAGGAAATTGATTGTGTATTTTTTACATAAAGATAGCAAAGTTGATTGCTACAAGGTCAAAGAACTTAATTATCTGAAATGATTTAAACATGGGGCTAATCAAACTGAGCACAAGGAATGACACGCACTTTTTTCTTTTGTAATATTAGTATTAGCTTGAGTAGTTGAGAGTTGTTTCATATGTACTCCCTCAAATAGTTTTGCTTTAAATCAGAAATGAATAAATAAAATCATAATACAACTTCAGTATTGCACATTGGTCATGAAAATGCCTAAGCGTACAAGGGATGCCAGGTGATGCCTATACATCTTCTAATTTTTTTTGGTTACAAATCTACTTATTAGATTTATTTGATGAGTAGAACTTACACGAAATAAGAGTTTTGACCATTAAGGGTTGATATGGCGTGGTTTTCGCCCGTGACGTTTGGTGTATACCCCATCTTTCAAGCTTTAGTCTTTCGTAAGAGCAGACTGGTTTGAACTATACTGGATAGGACTTCGTGCCAACATAAAGTCGTTGGTTTGCAGCATAAACTGCGGTATAAAAGCCTATCCGAAATACTTGAAGACCTTGCTTGATAAACAGTTCCAACTGTAAACAAAGCTGTTTTGGGGGGAAGAGAGAGAGAGAGAGAGAGAAAAAAACTCGATAAAATTTCAATTTTATTTATTTACACAATTCGCCCATTGGGGCAGGGGTTGACCAAAGGAGCAAGGTGTTGGGAAAGGTGTTTCTTTTTTTTGTGTTTGCATGTATGAAGTGTCCAGCTCACAGCTGACCGCTAAGGACTGTGGGCTTCATGGATGAAACGCTTGCTGTTAATTAAAATTTGTGCAGTTTTGATCAAGAAATTGTCGAGAATAGAGTGTATAGTTTAACGAAATCATTGGAGAAAAGATAAATTTAAGGTTACATTTAGTACACAAGGCTCTAATAACGGGTTAACGAAAGTTGTCCTTCCGCTCAATCGCCCGTCCAATATGGTAGACCAGTTCGATCGCTGCTCATCTCTACTTGCTCTTCCTCCCCCTAAAAAATAGCCGCTGCGCAGGCTAGTGCAAACTGTGCCTTTCCGCTATGGAAGTTTTATAGACGGCAACGAAACTTCATCCATCCACTATCAAAAACAGTGAGAGTCTACATGGCACCTTGAACTATTTTTTTAGATCCGATATTTCACTTTTTAAAAAGAACATTGTTTTGTGGCTGCCGTGTCTTCCATGGGTTTTTGTTGCGAGCGTCAACTTGTCGCCGTCTGACCCGCAACCTTGAAAGCTACAACAAAGTCCAGGGACGGATTCAGAATTTCAAAAGCCGGAACGGTACCCGAAATTTTGGGAAGGGGATGAAGAGGCACAGGTGCTCCAAAAGTCTTTTTTTGCAGTGTTCTTTCTTAACAAATATTTCCAAAACCGTCGATGTAAAAATTGGGAGGAGGGGGGCTATGGGCTCATACTAAATCCGCCCCTGAAGTTCTTCTAAAAACTTTTTTTACATCATTTTGGCTAACTTTAAAATTCCTGTAAATAGGATTTGGCTGCAGGTGATACTCTGGCTGGTCAGGGATGGTAAATTCTTAAGGTTTTAGATAGGCCCTGCGAGCAGAGATCTCTCATGTGGGGCATGAGAGATCTCTGCTCGCTGGGTAGGTTTTAGATTCCTAAGAAGACAGTCGTACTTTCCGCACTTCGTAGGCGTAGTACCAAACCAAAGGGTGGACATAAAATGGTGAAAGTAGAACAAGATACAAGATCTGCTTACACAAAAGAGAAAAGCTCACGATGTATGGCTCAGCGACAAATCCTGCCAGACAAAGTATGATAAGTACAGAAGATTAAGATCTGAAGCACAGTTGAAAATCAGAAAGGTAAAGGATAACTGGTGGGCAGCAAAGGCTGCGGAACTCCAAAGCTACGCAGATCAACACGATGCAAGGCAATTGTTCTCTGGACTCAAGGTAGTATACGGGCCAACTACAAGAAGCATGACCCCCCTTCGCTCTGCTGATGGCAAAGTGCTCACTGATAAGGCACAGATCTTAGAACGTTGGACTGCACACTTCAGTCAGCTGCTAAATATGGAGTCCACTGTGGACGAGCAAGTGCTTGCAGATATTCCTCAGCGTCCCATCATTGCTGCCCTCGACGGGAATCCAACAGTTGCAGAGACAATGAAGTCCATTAAGCAGCTACAGTCAGGTAAAGCTCCTGGTCCTGATGGCATCCCTCCAGAAGTTTACAAAATGGGTGGTCATGCCCTCACCAAACACCTCGCAGTCCAAGATGCACTTGAATAGGGAATACACAACTGTTCATCAAGCTAATAAAATTGGTTTTAACACCACATCGTATCTTAAAAGCTACCGACTTTTCTCCAGCCAGCTACTGAAGGCGATGATAATTCGTTGTAACGAGGTAAAAGAGGAACATCGAGTTTGAAAATTCTTTCCTTATTACATTTTTTCTCCGCGGTGTATCGAAAGTTATGTTGAGGAGATTAACATCTTCCATTGTTGGATGATTACATCATCACGAGGCAGTGAAAACAGAAAACCCATACTGACTTGTTGAGGTATTCTGCCCTCCTTTAAAGGGGCAGAAAAATTTTACCAAACTTTATTCAACTTTTAAGATTTATCTTATCTGCAAGAAACTTACAAGTAATTTGATGTAAAAACTCATAACGCAAAACTACAACATTCTTTGTAAGTGGTATTACATACATGCATTTTTAGCTCGTTGAGAGCTATCGGGATGGTTGGGGAGTCAGGATGTCAGGCATAAACAAAGGATAATTGCTAGTCGATTTCTGATCGTCTCAAGTTCGGAAGGCTCTTTCGCGCATTCGTTAAATGGTCATCAAGAATGCTTTTATTCGTAAAGGTTTGCGATGTTGTTTACGAGAACAACGAATACGTAGCCTTTGGCATCTGGGATTACATAGCAGGGAATCGTTGATGATTTTTATTACGTTCTTGCTGTAAATAAGAACTAATCCTTTCTACTAGTCCAGTTGTATAATGAAAAACAATCTACCTCTATCCCTGCAGCCAGTACCTCAATTTTCTTAATGAGATCGAACCTACTACACTGATCTGTAATCACTAGTATAATAAAAGGTATTACACTGCATTTGCAACCGCTCTATACGCTTGAAAATTCGCAATATCAGCTCCCTGACCCCCTACCTTACTCCACGAGCTTACCACATAACTAAAATGGATAACAGATTTCAGATTGAGATTTCAATTAGTGAAAAAGAAAGCATCAATTTTAGGTTTTGATGTTGAGTTGTACCTACCTTTATTTAGTATCAAATAAAAACCAAGTCTACTATTGTGGAAACTAGGCCAACTCTGCTTGTGTTGTAGCAACCCCATGATACAATGGGGACGCACCAGCCCTTCACAAATCCCAGAGTGTATCTAATTTTCAGTAATTTCGCACGATCTACTAAAAAATTCAGTGACAGATTATTTCTAATTAAATTATTTACATTTTTGGCAAAAAGCATAATCTCAGTGTATTTGAAACTGCTCCGGTTTACAAATGGCTTCAAAAGAACTAATACAAAACGCAGGTCAGTCAAAATATTCTAAAATTTGCAATTAATAAACTAATAAAACTAATTTAAGACAGCACATTTTGAGATGATTCACAGACATAACCTGAGACTTGGTGTTCCTAGTAACTACGTGACGAAAGTTAGATCCATAATGTTGCGGTTACTGATCACCTGATCAGTGATGCAACATAAGTTTTAAGGCTCACTGTTCTTTGGACAACAGAATAATCAAGCTGCTCTAACAGAAACTGTTCGTGTCACACTCTACAATAACACAACACGGGGATTGTAAGGCAATTATCCCAAAGCTATAAAGGCGGGGCACTAGTCCACTCCACACACCTCACAACACATCCAGGGGAGGATCCAGAACTTTTTGGAAGAGGGGGCCAAGGAGCGATGAAATGCTAGAAAGAGAGGTCCAAATCCCCAAAAATGGCTTTTGAATGTTCAATTCAGTCACTTTCTTGTAAATCTTTTGGAAATATTCCACCAAAAGAAAGCTCCTTCCCTAAATCCGCCACTGACATCTTGTACCCGATAACTTTGTTCTTCCATGTTCAGCTACTGTGGATCATTGTGTGAAAGCTATGGCCGTGTAACATAATGAACAGTTGCCAAGACAATGTTTTAGACATAATAAAAGAAATCGCCATTTATTTATAAACACTGTACATTATCATTTTCTTCAAGCACTCAAAAGTTACAACCCTTAGACGCTGGTAGTTCTTTCAAAGCCTGTTCCACAACTTCTTGCACTTCCAAACTAAAGTCATGTCAATCAATTGTCGAATGCTGCAACGTACTCAAGCCTTCTGGGCTGGCAACTTCCCTTCCTTTATCAGATTCTCCTTTTCTTTCTTGATTCTCTCTATTCTTGTTGACTAAAGATGAACAGGTTGAGAAACCAATCAATACCAGGTATATGGAAGATTTCAAATATTGTGTGGTCGAAATGCAAAACCAAGATTTAAACTCGGATTCTTTCATTGGTACTTCAGTTTCAAATTGCTGTTCTTTGCTAGAGAATGGTTCGAGGAAGGAAAAGTTTGGATCATGTACCAAAAGCTGTACAACTGTCTTGACACACTAAAATACACTCTTTCATTAATTAAGCATTTAACATATATTTAACATACTCAAACAATACCTTAAACAAAACAAAAAAGGCCATTGTTGCCAAAGAAAGTGGGGATTCTTGAGGTGATACAGAGAAATCTATTGACAAGTTTTGTATGTATGACATCACTTCATTTTAGAACATGCATTACTTGAATGAAAACCAAGAATGGATCCAAACTGTAATGTAAACAACTGATATCTTTCTTTCAAATCTGCAAGCCAACTTACCAGTTTCTTGTGGTGTAAACACTCGATATAGTCCTCACGTTCACTTCGGCACTTTTCCCACTGCTCTCGTCGGCCAGTGCGTTGGGCACATGCCATAAGATCTTCCCAGAATGGGGAGCACCTTGCTCGACCTCCACTTACACCATACATGACCTACAGATCACAAATCAAAATATTCTTTCAGTATTATCAATGTACTAGTACAAAGTTTGTTATAGTTGCTTATTGTCACCTTCTGAACAAGAACTTTTTTCTTGAAGATACCAAAAACTAATTTATATTATTTTTTCCTGCAATGTGTGTTTTAAAGGAGCAGGCGTAGCTCAGTTGGTTAGTGCGTGGCCTTCGGAGCTGGAGGTTCCCGGTTCGATCCTCGGTGACTCCAGCGTCTGCTTCGACTTTCTTCTGATCTGTGTAGCTTGAGCTTTAAATACCCGTAAAACGGAGCACCGACAGAGGAAGGGAAGTAAAGTGCGCACCAAGGGCCACAAGTTTATCAGTTACTTACTGTCACATGTTAATCTCGTTAAATAAAGTTGCTTTACCTTTTTTACCTTTAATGCAAACAAGTTCAAGACAGTAAATAGGCAGTCTTAAAGAAGTTATATTTATCTGCAAGTCTAATCTAAAGAGAAACCAGATTTCAGTGTATAATTTCAGTAAGTCAGGTTTTGATTCTCTTCTTGCTCACAAGTTTTAAAAGTAAATCAACTCATGTTTTAATTCAGTAATTTCATTTTCCATAGTTTCCCATGACACTAATGAAAACTCTGTGACTTTCCAGGCCTGGTATAGTATAATGCAAAACAAAAAGTTTTCCATAACCTGTATGAATACTGCTGTATTAATCTAATACTATTATAGAAATCAGTGCAGAAACATGATGACAAATCCAATTGCTTGTGGAAGCTGGAAGACTTACCAGTCTGTTCCAAATTGGAATGTAAAAGGAGAGGATGACATGCAGCTCAACAGAAGCATCCAAAAGAAACGATCAGCTTTTACTTTTACTTCAAAAGTTATAGTAGCCAGCAGATGAAGGTTAATTTGTGTACACAGTTTTTGGATATTATTATTCCTTTTCTTGGACGTTATTATATCAATTACTATAATCATTAGTATTAATTAAGTTGTAATCATAATTATTATTTTCATTTACATATGTATATTTCAGTCAATCTCAGCAGTTGCAACACTTTTAGATGGCCATTACAAAAACCAGGCCACCCTTTCATATAATTTTGTTTCAAAATTAGCTCAGCACTGCTATCATTTATGCAGAGTAAAATAAAGAAAAAGTAAAGTAATGACATGTTATTTATTGAGGTTAACACATTTACATCCATAGGATGTACTAACCTACGAGGCCCTCATCACCAAAACACTGACAATATAATTAGCCTAATGCTATTGAGAAGAGCAGGGAATCTTTCAAGTCCCCTGATAAAGTATTGACTAGGGACTAGACAACAGCTTAACATCCCTGTCTGTGGACAGTGTTCCAAACAACTGAATGTGCTACCTTTGCGCATAATTCATTATCATTGGACAGAACAATGATTGGGCAATGAACAACCAAACCAGACACACTGCCTGATGCACACCATAGTGCTCACTCCTCTCTCCAGGCACTTAAACCCGATATTAACTTATTTAATAATCGTATTTAATTCAACATGCTGACTATTATATTTACATTTGGTAGCATCCCGGTGTGGATAGAAGCGCTAGATGGTTAACACTCAATAGTCACAAGCAGACGGTCTTGACTCTAGTGTACTAAAGTTCAGTAGTTGTATACAGTTGGTAATTAATTTTAAAAACATTTGTGTTTTAATCTACAGGAACTTCTTAAAGGTGAATAGAAAAAAGACTGAAATCTTTCAAAGTCAAGAACAATGGTAATCTTTTAAATCTAATTAAAGTGAAGTGTTTTTATAAAAATGGTATAGTTTACATGAGGTCTACTCTCAATCTCTCTCACCTTGACATAATTTATAATGACTGCAGACCTTCCAACTCTCAGAGCTTTAACACAAGACTCGTGGTTTGGGCTATTCTTTCCTGGTATTAAGGTTAAAACTTCTCTAAACTCTCACTGTGGGCCAAAATGATTGTGAAGTGATCAAATTCAGTCCAAAATCAAACTTGTGATATTTTCTGTGCTCAGCCCTTGCCTTGCAGTCATATTTGTCGAGGAGCATTGTGGGAGCTCACAGATATCTAACCAGAGAGTCCAGAACCCAACTGCTGCTCATCTATGTTCGTATAAGTGTCAAAGGCACAAGTTTCTGGGCAGGTCAGGGGGCATGACCCAACAGAAATTTTATGAAATCAGGGTCTTCAAAATGGCTATTTTATGCATTTTGAGGCAATTCTTTATCTATTGGCCACAGCTGAATGAGGCATTAAAAGGGTTGTTTCCCGGTTGAAACACCTTATTTACAATGGAAAACATTTTATTCACGATTTGTGTAATTTTTTAATTTGTTCAAGGAACCATTTTTAAATTGTGGATTTTTTTAATTGGGGACACCGATGTCACTGGGTCATAACTCAAGTGTTAGCACGTAGCCAATCAGAATTCCTTTAATACCTCATC
>JAOBRG010300202.1:0-15770 GCA_027574985.1 Umimayanthus nakama
AGTCCTTTTGTAGTTTCTGGGTGGTGAATATTGCTTAAACCGTTCACCTAATTGGTTAAAACATAAAAAACCTACTAAAATGGAACCATTATGGAACTGTTATGGAACTTTTGCATCAGTTTTGGACAGCCGAGCACAAATACTAGCATATCTGAAGAATGCAACTATAAACGAGGAATTTAATAAAACAATTATTCCACTCGCGCTTGTTGGATATGAGCTAATGATGGCCGACTCGGGCGAATTTATTTTTTACGCCCACTTCAAGATGGCGGACTGTCGTGGCTCATTTATTATTCGTAATTCATATTACAAGGCTAGTAATGGTTGTCTATGGTTATCTATTGTTAAGTACGGTAAGGGTTGGGTCAGGGTTTCTTTTGAACTTTGGATAAACGTACAAAAAACTGTGGTGTTTTGGCAGCAAAATAATGGGTCAGTGTAGTGGTAGTGAATAGTGACCTTGTTTATGAGGTCCTACGTTTGAGTCTCGTCATGCCCACCTTTCTTCACCATTTTTAAACTTCTATTTTTTCTTGAAATTTTTCTAAGTACGAGCCTCAGTTTGAGCAATGTCGCAGTTCTAGTAAGCGTCCGCCATCTTGAAGGGGACGTAGAAAAAAAATCGATCGACTCGGTGCTTCGCACCTCGTCCGCTATCTATTAAGAGCTTATATCCAAAGCGCGTTCGTGAAATAATTATTAACTATCAGTCCTACCACTAACTTTTTTTTCTATTTTTATTGTTTTTGTGATTATGATTATGATTGTAATCAAGATAATGATGATGATGATGGTATTGTTATTTCTATCTACACATGCACTTCTC
Source organism: Umimayanthus nakama (assembly GCA_027574985.1). Classification (NCBI taxonomy): domain Eukaryota; kingdom Metazoa; phylum Cnidaria; class Anthozoa; order Zoantharia; family Parazoanthidae; genus Umimayanthus; species Umimayanthus nakama. The sequence continues at coordinate 830 of JAOBRG010300202.1, forward strand.
ACATGGTGTCTCATGCCGAATGCCGTTTCAAGTTGCAGCATCGGTTTACCAAGTGAAGTTACAACTGTCTGAAGATGGCCAGCACGCGTCATCTCTACAAACTTTTCCCTTCAGAGTTGAAGCGGACCAGAAGCTGTTCTTCGATGTTTCACTTCAGACAGCCGACAAGGATCTAAGAATTGTCATTGAAAACTGCATCGCTACTCCTGGGGCCGTGGACGATATTCCTCAGCATGAGCTTTTCCGTCACTCAGAGTGAGTTGATGATGATGATGATGATGAAACTTTATTTATACAGGGTAGCCCATTCAGTGTCTCCAGAGGGGCCCTGTATCTATAATGTACATGTATAAAAGTATAACTTCTATCTAGCTATCTACAAAGTCTATAACAATAGTTAGAACAACAACTGTTTTCATGGCAGTGGTTATGCATTATTCGCTGTATTGTGTTCCTCCAATAGGTGCGCGTAAATCCGTTTTGTAATGGGGTTAGGTGGAGGAAGGTTTTTATAAATCTGAACAACGTCTGAAAGGGAGTTTTCAAAATATACTAATTACTCTTCTAATCCTAACCAGCTGCGGAAAGGACAACCAGCAAGCTGCAAACAGGATTGAGCAGCGTTTTAGCGTCAAGACCTTCCCCACCTCCAACTTGACAAACTTGTATGTGCATTGTTATGTTCAAGTCTGTGAATCCGGTGACATCAGCTGCTATGAACGGGCCAGCGGTTGTAAGTCATCGGAAGTAGAACACAGGCACAAGAGGAGCGCGAAACAGCTGGCCAATGGCGAGAGTCTGGTGACACTGGGCCCATTTGTGTCACTGAAGGAAAACGGGGGTAAGAATCAAATGCTACTTTTGAACTCAAATGGATGTTTCACGTTACTATTAGGATGTTACACGGCATAATTGAGATGTTTCACGGTATGATTGGAGTGTTTCACGGTATGATTGTGATGTTTCACGGTATGATTGGGATTTTTCACGGTAGGATTGGAGTGTTTTTAGGGCAGTATTTGGCTAATTCACAGTATGGTAGGAACGTTTCGCGGTATGATCGAAGTGATTAGCAAACTCTGATAAGTTAGAAAATTTTGAGAATACAAAAGGGAATTGAACATCCATTTAAAACTCTGAACTCATATGAAAAATTATTAGGGTTTATTGGTGTAAGAACCTTACGACTGATGTAGTAGAACTCATTGTGTGTCTCGAGACAGAAGCTCAACGGTAAGGATTAGAGTTAGGATTAGGATTAGTGTTAGGTTTCGGAAATAGGTACATACTAATAATCATTCTGTGGAAAATGTTTTTCATTTATGGGAGGTATATTGACGTTATTAAAACTCGACAAAGGAGTAAAGTCAGGTGTACTTTTTTTAAAGTTTAGTTATTCACTAAAAAAACTAAAGTAAACTTCCCAATCTGTGAGTAGAAGTGAGTGCAAATTATATACTTTGTAGGGATGATTTCACTACTGGTGAATCTGGTCTGACGCTAGCCGTGAGTTCTTACACTGATCGAGGTGCAGCCGTTGTTTAGCAATTGAAAATTCAAAAATCTTGGTTGTGTTCATTACGAAAGCAACACTTTTGCAGTATACGTGCTTCATTAGCGGATCCAGGACTTTTGAAAAGGAGATGACTTTTGTAAAAGTGGTTGATCACGACTATTCATTGTCTGATCACAAAAATATCTGAACTGAGAGCCTGCTTCTTATGTTTTTTTGCATGTTAGCTCAAAATTGGGGGTGACTAGTTACCCTTTCCATCCCCCGCTGGATCCGCCCCTGTGCTTCCTTTGTAGTCGTTGGACTATTTTTCGTTTACGTTATTTTTTTATATCATTCAGGCGAAGCTCGACCGTTCGATTCTCGTGTGCCTGTGATAGTTATCACTGTGTTGATCGCAGCAGTGGCCGGGGCTGTGATTGTTGCCGCTGTCCTGTGGTACCACCGTCGCGTACAATACTGGAGTCCTGAAGGGGCGGCCACAGAGGAGGACTGGAACGTCAAGCTAGTAGACAACAGGCCTCTAAGCATGAAAACTCAATTGATTACCTAAGAGGACCTTTTTAAAAACCAGTTTGTTTAGTAATGCACAAGTGTTATGACTGTGACTTTTTCCAACTAGCAGATAACCACATGGTGCGAGTTAGTAAAACAAGCGAAAAAGAAAACACACACAGGCAGTTCAAGACGATTAACAACGCCCTCGAGCAAGTCCAAGTAGTTCAAGACCTCTTGTAATTTGGTTTTCAGAAAAAAGGTTTTTTTTCTGCCTTGGCGAGTAAGCTGAACTGATATGGGTTTTAACCAAAAAAAGGTGATATGGTATGTTTTCGCCAGTAGGGCTTGGTCTAAAGCTTTACACCAAACACACACATGTACTAAACATACCATATCAACTTCAGTTTACAACCAGCTTTTCAAGAGTAAAAACCCCTCCGTACATAAGCTTTCCTCTTTGGAAAATATATTAGTTTTCAATCTTCAATCAAAACATTGACAAAGTTTAGCAGTTTTGGATGTCAGGAGCAGACAGAACAACCAACCTGTAACCCAATCAAGTAAAGCCATTTTGGTCACGTGTTTATCTAACTACGAATTTTCAATATTGTGAAATATTGGTTTTGCACGTGAACAAAATGGTATGATTTGATTGGGAGTCTCACATGAGAAAAAAATATTTATTCAAGGAAATAACTTTAAATCGAGTTTTACGGTGATCATTTCGCATGTATATATACACAAGAATGAAGAGTGTTGTTTGAAACTAGCCTCGTCCCCAAGCTTCCTCCTCTATCCGGCTGCTCCGTGCCTGGTTACGCAGCGCTTCTTTTCCAAGCTGACAGACGGCCAAAAGAGCAAAAGGGTTTACTGGGATTGGGCCGTTAGTTTGGAACCAACACGCACGAGTACAAGATTGGAAGATATCAGAGAGTTTCAGCTCCGCGTGTATGTTAAACGGTTAACGGCCAAATAAAAATAACAAAATAAAACAAAATTTGCGGTGACGCTTGCTAAGACTGCTACATTTCCTATCTTCGATAAAGGATAGAAAATGTAAAAATAATTTAGACAAAAACGGTATGAGGTCTAGACCAACATAAAGTTGAGCTGCAAGATTGTTCTTGTTGTTTCATTCCCCCAAACCGTTGAAGTATTCACGACAACGATTCAATAAGGGCCGAGATGTTGGGTGCTCTAGACACATGTTCTTAATTTGGACCGGTTTTACTGACCAGACACTTCTCAGCCACCCGCTCCCACAGCTAGCAGTTAGACTCGAGTTAGACACCGGTGTCCGATGTTAACAACGCAGTGACAAGCAACGAAAACGAGCACAACTTCGTGACAGCGATTTTTCTGATAGAAATATTACAGCACTGACAGTAACAGCGCTGGGACAACAGCGGTAGAGACAGTTCGAGATAACGAAGTGCACATTAGCGTGACAGCATGTCAACCGATAGCAGTGCCAGTTACATCGCTATGACAGCGCTGTCAGTTGCTACGACTTTATTTTACTTTATTCACTCTATTTATACAATACAAAAAGTTATAATGTATAATTAGGAAGGTTTATATAGAGCTTAAAAAGTTCCTTATAAAAATAAACCTCCTGATAAAATAGAAAAACAATAGCTAAAAGCGAAAAAACTATATAAAATTAATTGTTAAGAATACAAAATAACCTATTACAGACAAATAAACCAGCCAACAAACAACTAACTATGTAGCAACTGACTTGCTAACTAGCTAACCAAACTACTCAGTGAACAAATTACAAACGAACGTACCGGCTAACAAACAGTCTGACTGACTGCTAACAAACAAACAAAAACTAACCAACTAACTAGCTAACTACTTTCACGGTGATGTGCACACCGTCGCCACACTTTTGTAAACATCGCTGGTACAGCGCTGTCAGTTCTTATACCGTGTTACAGTGCTGTCAGTTGTCACCACTGCTACACTAGTATGCAAAGAAATGCTGCCATTGTTAGCGTTGTTGCATAATTGTACTGAAGTTTACATCGCTGACACATCTAATGCTTCTGCCATCGCTGTCACAGTGCTGTCTAGACCACTGCTATCGCAAAACAGTATGGATAGTAGTGCATACCCCAAACGCTGTGCAACAGCTGTGGGTTTCCTCCAGTGTAAAGCAGCTTATGGCACATTTAACACACCAACCGACAATTAATATATGTGTTATTTTGATGCTCGATCGTTTCTTCAACTAGCTATAATGATAGCAAAGGGAAACTTCTAGCAGTTTTTTAAACATTTTTGTATAAATACAAGTTTCTCACTCTATAACAAACCTTATAATTGGTAATCAGTTCTGAAGGATTCCGCAGTTACTTTTAACTCATCGAGAAGCAAACGCTTTGTCAGTTGGCTGACCGCCTCCGTTTTGTGTTGATTTGTGTCACTCTCTAGTGTGGACAATGTTTTAGACACTGCATAGTTATTCTCTGCCTTAAAAGTATTTCCATCAGTTTGCCCGATATGTGTCACGTGTTTCTCTTTCAGTAGCACGTTCGCCTCAACCTGAAATTTTAACTTTAGTTTTCTGCTTCTACTCAAAGTAGTCGTGTTTCGTTGTGTTTGGAGCTGCTCTTCAACCACCTCATTTTTCTCCACTATAAAGCGTTTCTCTATCTCGTGAACCTCTTCAAACAACCTTTGCTGATTCTTGCTCTCGTGGTGGACTTTGTTATTATGATTCGTCCTTTCCCTTTGCAAGGCTTTAGCAGTTTGCTTTTCTCCATCTAAGAAGTTTTTGCAATTATCTAAGCGTGAAGGATTTGTCGAAAGGCTCCTATCACGCTTCTCGTCGCGGACATTCCTTTTGTCATCTTTCTTACCGCCGTCACTATCGAAATGCTTCACCAAAACTGGTAGAGGCGTTCTTCGCATGTTTGGAGTATGAGGTTTGAAAAGATAGTTGCTATGACTAAAACGTATTTCTGAACTTGGGTCATAAACATCATCATAAGTCTTTGCTGATGTACGCGAACTGCCATTAGCCGTTTCCTGCTGATATCTATAAGGAAATGACTGTTCCCCTAATAAATTGAGTTGCTCCATGTTGCCACGAGATTTGAGTTGTTCATTTTGCATTTGCTGTTGGTCAAACAAGTCTGCTTTTCGATCATTGTCAAGGGTAACTGTTTTCAGTGGTAGTCTTTCCAGACTTGGTGTTCTGAAGTATTTATTATTTTGTAGGAACGTCTGACTCGTTTCCTTCCCTTTACTGCATGGTGGAAAAACATGCACGTGCAAATCCTCCAGATTTATGTGAATATTGCTTTCCGTGGAGTGACCTACCGCTTGAAATGTTTCTTCCTTTTCTTCATTTGTACTAACCATTTGTCTGTGGAATGCCTCCATTCGAAAACACTTTTTGCTAGTTTTGTAATCCTTAATTCCAAGCAATGCAGCAACAATTTCTAAGTCACTCACAAAGTCGTCTGCATACAGTTCATTAGCAAATGCGCGAAGCCTTGCCATTTGGTTTTCTTCAATGTATTTCGTATGAAGTTTCCACTGTAATTCAACATAGCTAACGGTGGTTGTTTTTTCACGAATCATTGGCGCTGGAGGTGGTTTACACGGTTGCAGCAACCCAAGTGCATCTTGTACACTCTGAATAACAAATTTCATGATTTCGTATTCACTCGTTTGAAAACGTTCGTCCTTTTGTGCCTCTTTGAACCCCATTGCAATAACAGTTAAGATGATGTTTAGGACTATGAAACAGTTAACTGTAGCAAAAGTGTAGGTGAAAAAAAGTCCTAAGTCTTTGGCTTTTACCTGAAATATATGAAAGTTAAATGTCCCTAAAAGCATTGTGACAGTGTTCCCAAGAGCGTTACTAAATGTGCTATAACTTTCTTCTTCTGTATTAAACATAACGAAGGACCACAAACTAAAACACAATAAACTCCCCAAAAGTATTACTCCAAAGCCCCCGATTTCTCCAGATGTTCTTTGTAAAGTCGAATAAAATATCATGAAGTTTTTGTTAAATTTCATAAATCGCAGAAACTGTATGGTTGGAATTATAAAAACTAAACACAATGTGTATGCAAGATACTCATCAAATCTAGTTATGCGATAAAAGCCATAGAATAAATGTGAATTTTTCTGTATCGAATAGATACCTTTTCTAAGTTCTACAGTTCGTAGCACATAATAACATACTCCAACAAAAGAAAAAACAATCAAAGCAAAGTCGGTTACGTTCCAAAAGGAAAGAAAGTACTTCAATTTTTCCTCGTATATTTGCCAAAAAACTATGTAAGAAAGGCGAAAAATAAATACGAGAAATACTATTTCACTTACTAAGTACATCACCTGGAATTTAGTAAAATATCTGTACAAACGAAATGGAAACACCCCCAATCTGGAAAATCCGCCTCCGGTTCCAGGAAAATCTATGGTAAGAACTATTGCAGACAACAGGTTCTTGTTAATATTGTAGAGCGAAAATTCTACAATGATAACCCTGGTTTGTCGGTCAATCCATCTATGAGCCCGTAGTTTGTCAATAACAGCGTCAGCGGTCGTCTTTGTAAGACCCAGGGACACTATGTATCCTCCTCCCTTGTGGAAAGCAGTTCTTCCCCAGATATCGTAATCCGTATTGGATTCTCTTCCGGTCTGATAACGCCAAGCGGAGGGAGGCGAAGACACAGGCGAGTTTGATTGACTTGAAGCTAACTTCCAACCGGGGAAATAGCTACCTCTTTCCTCGTCGCTTACTGTTACGTGTCGATTGTAGCATCTGGATATGTTGTGATTAATCAAGGACTTTGGAATGTTGCAAGTTCCTTCAAGAAAAAGAAAGATTGACAGTCATCTCAGTAAAAATAGCTTAAACATATGTCTCAACACTTAATGATGACAAATGAACTTTATAAGTAACTATTAATTGAGGCTTCCTTAAATCCTGTTTTATTCTTTTATAATGTTTGCTGTACCAATATTTGTGATTTTACAAATCAGCTTCGATACCGACAAGAGGAACCTCAAAGTAGTTATACACCGATGTTCGCAGCGTTGTGACAGCAAAAACAAGCACAGCGTTGTGACAGCGAATACAAGCGTAGCGTTGTGACAGCGAAAACGAGCACAGCGTTGTAACAGCAAAAACGAGCACAGTGTTGTGACAGCGAGAACAATCACAGCGTTGTGACAGCGATGGTGCTGATAGTAGTGTACAGCAATGACAATGACGGTGCTGAAATAACAATGCACGCATTAGCGTGTCAGCGGTGACAACTGACAGTACTGTGACAGCGCTGTCTGTTTTACATTACCGTCACAAAGTAATGTTATTGTTATTTTCATTATTATTATTAGTAGTAGTAGTATTACTATTATACCTTCTGCAATCCTTAGTTGCCGCAGAATGGGCGGACCTATTAACAAGCTGGATCCATCAGCTATATAAGGCATGTTGGTTTTTCCTTGGAGGACAGCTGTCAAGGGACGCGGAATGTAGAGCCCTGCCACCAGGTGTTGATGAAGCCAGTGCCAAAACTCGCGAGTATTATTAATCTGTGATTCAATGTGTACGTTTATTAATTAGGAATGACATATTGAAGAGTCAACAAAGTCAACCTTGTTTGGGTTTGTTAGATTTTTACTTATTGGGATTCACTAAAGAGTTAAAGAAACACGATTTTGGTTACAGGTTTTTGTTTTAAAAGGACTTTCTCTTTTTGTATAATCAAAACAGCCAATTCTCTGAGGGTGTGATGCATTGGCGCACGGCAAGAATATGCGAAGCAAGGAAATTTGGGTGTATCAAAACATTCATACCTATGAGAGATTTTGACTTGATGTTGTAGGTTGATTTCTTGATACTAAGTGTTTCCTTATGCACTGTATCATACATACCTTTACACTCTTGTCCAACCTTAAGACGTGTTCTATTGATTTTCCGTAGGGAAACGCATTAGGATCTCTGTTGCCCAAACAAATGAAAACAAGCAACGCCACGAGCAGCACATTGAAGAAAACCATTCTGATCACCTTTTCCATTTCGCGCTTTTCGACAGCCTTTTCACGTGCACGAATTACCTCGGCAGAGCTAGGGGGCCTGGGCATCACAATGCTGTCAGCTCCACTGTCCAAATCGTCAACAAAGTATGTTGTCTCTTCTCTGGTAATCCAGACTCTCTTCTGCATTTCAACTCGCAGGTCTTCTTCATCGAGAGGTATTTGTAGGAATACAGCAAAATGGAGCGAGTCTGCAAACACTATCAACATTTCTGTTATCAATATTTGAGTCACAAACGCAAATACAAGAGTAGTCAGCCATGATAGCGTGTTCTCAAATGACCAGAAAGAACCCAATACAAATGTGATAATTGTAGATAGGAGTGGGATGAAAATGCACAACGCATTGGCAAAACAACGAAATGTTTCCTTAAGAACAAATTTGTTGGTTCTTTTCTTGACACTATTTTTATCGACAAGTTGCTTCGGGTGTGGTACGGATTTCCATAGCCGTGGTACTTTATCAATGTTTTTAACAACCCTAATACTACACTTATCCTCTGAAACATTATTCGAACGTACATTTGCAGAATTTTCATCTACGTTGTTTAGACAAAATGAAACATGTTTTTCTCCAGACAAAGCAGGCAAATTCGTGGTGCTAGAAGTTTTGTGTGGGTCCTCTGCAGGGGAAATCTTCATCACTGGTGAGTCACTTGACAGAATGTAAGTTTTCTTAACTTTATTGATTGTAGTGTCCCTCGTTTTCACTTCTTGCTTCTTTGGTTCCTTTTTATCACTGCAAGTTTGAGTTGCTTTCTCCTCACAGCTTTGCTCATTAATTTCATATGAGAAAGCTGCTGTTTCTTTTCCTTTTTCTATTGTTTCCAATTCATTACTGAATCCATCGCTTGAACTATGATTTCTTTGAAGTAGAGTGTCTGAATTTTGTCTTTCTTCTAATTTGGGTTCCTCTATGATTTTATCTTGTAAATGTAAGTGCCGAACATCAGCGAGATTCTCTGTTTGCTCGCGCTGAATATCAGCGAGATCTTTTCTTTGTTCTTCAAGATTTTCCACTTCATGTTTGGTAATTGGGTCCTCTGCACACGGAGCTACCGTGTCTTGCCACTCGTTTTGAGTAGCTGTGATGTCAGTGTCGTCCAAAAACACGATTTCCGCTGCACGGCTAAGACAACTTTGAAGATAACTTTCAACATCCTCAAGTTCTTTTCTTAAACGACTTTTCCTTTCTGAGAAACTGAAAAACACCTCCAAGAGTATACGAAGAGGAAACACTAGCGCTGCACAAAGGAAACCCTTATAGATATCGTCGACTGATATTTCTGTTTGACCAAGGGAAAAGATATTGTCAGTGAAAAGTTTAGTAGAGGAGGTAGCGGCACTAGCATTTAATAAAGTCATCCCCGCAATGGCTAGACAGGAATGGAGTCTTTCTCGTCTTGTGTACACTTCTTGGGGCCTCATTAGAAACGGAGAAAACCACAAGTGCTTGTTGTAAAGATTTCCTGAAAATCGGCCATCGAAGAGATTCTTCTGGTTTAAAATGGCTTTTCTTGGTTGTGGCTCAAAGATGCCTTCAACACCTGAATTTTTCAAGACGTCAAAACAACTATTAACTCGAAAATACCAAGTGAGTCCTGTGCTAATATGACATACGACAACTCTTTCCAGAAACCATGCGGGATTTGGGCCGCTTATATCATGCCATATATGGATCTTTTTTATCTGACCTAAGCAATGTGAAAAATTTACCAAGAACGCGCTGATGCTTCCAGATTGAAAAAGTAATCGATTTGGGTCCCGAAGGATTATTGGCCTCGTGTATCGCTGGTTGCCATGGAGACGGCAGTAGACACGAGCTGTGGTACCATCATACCTTCCGCTTCCGGTGTAGAACATCAGCATGTAGCTATGAGGGTTTTTGTGGAATGACCTTTGAGGTATGACGGTAACACCAGTCTAAAAAATTGAAATTATGGATCAGTTTCAACAGTTCTTAAGAAGTAATTCATACCTTTCAGAAGTAAGGGCCATGTGCGCATTTTAATCAACAAGGATTGATATTGTATATCTTTCGCCTGTAAGTGTTGGCGTATTGCTGAGGTTTCGAGCGTTAAGCCTAATGCAAACGGACGCAACGTTGTTGGCCAACATAACGCAAAATTAGCTGGGCCCAACATGTTACAACCGTTTGCATGGAATCACAACAATGCCAGTAGTTGTTGGCAGTTGTTGCGTTTATTTGGAAACCGGTCAAACTTTTAAGCCTATGCAAACGGATGCAGCGCTGTTGGCCAAAAACCTCCCAACAACACGCAACAATATTGTAATTTGTTGCCTCGGTTTACATGAGCCCTTAGGCCTTAGCCCTTCGTAAGAGCAGAGACACATATCAACTCGTGCTCAACATAGCCTACATCTAGCTCACTTGCCAACGCAGACAAAACAGTGCTTTTCAAAACTAGTCTTCTAGTCAAGGCTATGGTCAGGTCTGAGAAACAATCAATACACGAGGATGAATGGAAACCAAATTGAATGCACTGCCCTTTAACATAAACTCTTTTGGCTCATAAGCACTATTTTTATAAGAACATTGAGGCTGAGACTTGACTAAAAATGGGTTGAATTAGGAACTTCCTCAGGCTCAGCCGAATTTTACGTGCTCTTACATAAAAAGAGGTAGTGCGTGTTAAGTTTAAAAATTTGTGATAATGTCCTCGTGAATGCTGTTTTGTATGTATATTCATTGTCATAGTGAATAACACACAATTACATTACCATTTTTTCATCTCGTGCTTCAGCGCGTCGTACCCATTCCAGTCCTGCTAAGAACAATCCAAGAATACCAATGATGACAGCCAATACGCTATAATTCCATGCAGATTGTTTCTTTGTTAATGGGTCTCGTATCTGCAATACTTGGAACGTTACAAATGCTACTTGAGGGGGTTTGGTAACTAGATTCTCAGCCACAATCATGACAACAAATGTCCCAGTGGTCTGATAGCGGAGTTTTGTTATCGTTATTGTGCCTCCATGATTCAAATGCCTAACATCTGGAAGTTGTGTTCCATTCAAAGTAACATTGTAATACACATTCGTTCCTGTTTTTATAAACCATGAGACGGTGATTTGACTTTCGAACGATACATTTACAACTGGCCGAACACTAAGACCGGTGATCGTTTCTTCAACTGCGCAAACTGTGAACGAAGAGTAAGTATACGTACTATCGTTACAGTTTACGGAAACTTTAAAACTTCCAAAGGTGTTGTAAGAATGATTGAGATGAAAAATGGAAGTTTGTGTACCGTTACTGGTACTGAGTGTCTGGCTCTGAACACGGGAGTCGTTCAGCAAATATGTCCTAGTAGTTTCGGGAGTACCTCCAAAACTTATGTTGCACCGTACAGTGAAATTGTTCGACAGTGCACTTGTAAATTCCAGAGAAACTTTGGAAGTTTCGTTCAAAGCAACAACTGGACATCCCAGATTTAAGTAGAACTTTCTTGTCACGTTTGATGTTACCGCCTGCAAAACTGAAGAAAATGAAGAGCAAAAAAACTAGTTAGCATTATGCTCCAGTTTCAAATCAAACAAATAATCTAAAAGGATGGAGAAAATGTCATTGCATTCAGTGCATTCAATAACAATATCTATTAGCCATATAGAGTACAAAGTGCTGGGCATTGTACAAAACCGTTTCGATAGTTTATTTGATTTGAAGAGCATGTCTGAAATCAACTGAGCCCACGTGGCACTGATAATACATTTGTCAAACAGGAACTGAAGTACGTTTGATTGTTTGTTCGAGAATTATATAATTAATTAACACAATTAAGTTAACTGTGACGTGCCACCTTATCGTAACCCAATTGAGTTTCTTTGACTTAGTTTTCATGATTTAAAGTTCTTTGTTGCACATTTCCCACGGCTCAATGCGTTTATAATCATAAAATAACGAAAATTCTAACAATTTTGCTAACTAAAAGAAGTATTGATATTTTTAAGTGAGACCACTAACTTAGGTCGCTTTCCATTTGACCAGTCCGGTCGACCGAGAAGAACCGGTTCTGGCCGGTTTAAATGGAAAGGTCCAGGTATATTACTTACCATAAAATTGCGACATTTTCTAAAACTTTGCTAGCAGGTAGCAAAAACTGAGAAGGCGCGCGCGTACAATTTTCCCGCCACGACTCTCCAAATTCCCGCGCTTTGGCCGACCGGAGCGGGAGAACTGAGCGGCTCTGATCCATGAGCAGGGCCATTCTGGTCAGAACCAATTCTGGGAACTCGCGCGTTCCATTTAAGAACTGACCGGTCGGACCGGTCAAATGGAAAGCGACCTTAGAAAAAGAAGCGACAGGGGCCGTAAGTTGAAACAGAACTTTGTGACGCCTAAATCAATTTTCGAAATGAATAAAAATCTTTGAATGGTTAATAGCTTCATAGACTTTCCTTTTTGGCTGGGTATGAACAAGTTGGTTTTACTAATGAGAGCTCAATTAAACTCACCGCGTACATTGAAGCTTCTCTTTGACTGCACAATGAAAAGAAGACGAATAAATATTGTTGAAATCTGTGAGAAAAAACAGTTTGTTAAGATTTTTTTTACATAGAAAGCCTGGAGAACAGAAGAAATTAAAGTTACAAACAAGTTGTTGCATGACTAGTAATGGATGATTGGAATGTGCCAATTTCGGATATTACATTCCTCTCGGATTAAGAGTCCTATTAGGAATTTGTAACTCAAGAGTAACGTTACATTGCTACTCAACGCGACAAGGAGACAGTTTCAGGTTGAGATTTCTAGCTACGTTTCAAAATCGGAAGCCAGCCAAAGTGTCTCATTTATCTGGATAAGGTCCATAAGCTACTTTAAGCTACTCATTGACATTTACCTTCATCATTTCTGGCAACTAAGAGATGCTCCAAGCTTTTCTGAGCAGGTGATACTCATAAACCAAGAGGGTTTACGTCGAGGGGGAAATGTCCGTTTATTATCACTGTCCATCATTCTTCGTTCACATCAATGGTCAAACCCTCACAGTGAGCAGCATGTAGCTAACTGAACGGGTAATACATTTAGAGTCAGCATACTTGCTGGAAGGGAAGAATGCTCGTAAATTACAGTGAAGGAACAGTCTTTCCAAAAGATATAAGGCTCTTTAACTTGTATTCAAATAATTAAACAAATATTCCACAGAAGCACAGTCTCATATTAAGAGGTTCCCTACAGGACATTCAGTTTCTATCTAAGTTTGAGAACATGACAGTACGAGAACTATTTGAAGCATACCTGTACCCGATCCATGCGCTGCTACGGCTACTGCTAACTGGATAAAATGGTTGGTGCCACTTAACGAATTATTTTGGTTTTCTCAGCAGGTGGTCCTGTTGGAATGTTATCAGTATGTAAGATAAACATTATTTCAGCAGCAAATGTAATGTAAACATTTTGGAAATGCTGCAGTTTGTTTTATAGAACCTTTAGTGTGAATCATTTTGATTTTTTAGCTTTAACATACCTTGTTTTCTTACGTACGTTACAGTTGACAAAACCAAAAAACATTTTAAGTTAAGCTGATCATAAATATGTTTTTAACTTACATCCAGTCTCTTTTGCGTTTGCTTGAAGTGCGTGTACCATTGCCAGGTGCGAACGACAAGTTTCCCAACCAGCTAAATTTAATCTTGTTTAATCTGTGAATTTGAAACAAAGTCCGAGGGGCCCCGCTGCAAAGGAAATAAGGCGTCTGCTTTGGGCGGGAGGCTAGGTTACACAGGCAGGGATACTAGTATGTCAGAAAAGTAGCAGTTTTGAAACGGCCAAACTTGACGAGAAAAATAAGCAGCGATCAAAAACTTAGGCTTAGATCAAAAACTATACTGTAAATAGTTTTATTTTCAAATATTTCCTAAACTAAAGGTCAGTATACCGTCTGATATATCGCAGGTTAGTCTTTCCTGAATATATCTTATACATTTAAGTTTCTGTTAAAACCCTGTGAAACTAGAATACGTACTTGCAAAAGAGGATGCAGAAGGGCAAGTCAAGAAATCCCCGGGTTCTTAAATTGGCTTACTACTGTTAAATTATCTCTTAACATTGACATTAAAACGTAATTCTTGGTTTTTAAACTGCGACAGAAGATAACTTCTATTCAGATTCGAGTAAAGATGAATAAAAAAATCGTACGTGAAAGTTAAAGAAAAAGTTTTTCAGCTGAGAATGTTCCTAGTATAACATTTGACATGAAAGTCTCAATGTGGATTATATTTGCATTGATATCATAATAAGCCGGTTGAAACTGAAGTTGAAGTTGAAGGCTTCAAAGTCTATCGGTTGGAAGAATCCGCAAAACTAGTTTTTACGTAAAGGAAGACTCTCTACGTATTTGACACCTTTCATTGATTTACACGTATCTCCAATACTGAAACCTTGTCTGGGGAAGTACGTATTCCCCAAACCTTTCAATAATTGTAATCTTGCGTTTAACTAGCCCAGCAATGAAACTGTAAAGAAAAGTCTTTCACATTCTTTATTTACCAAGAAACTTTTAAAACTTACATATGATATTCAGCATTTATCAAGAAACTTTTAAAAGGTACATCTGATTACAACCTATTCTCCTATCTGACAAAATTCTAATCGCGTCATGACACACATCCACTTCAATATACAGAAAACATTCTAGACAGGACGGGAGGCCTGATATTTGAAGCAAGCCCTTTGGCTTCCTATCGGACATCCTTGCCATCATTTTATCGTTTTTCTACATCACCATGTTTGGTTGTAAAATCTATAATGGCAAATAAGCTGTTATATTTCATACTGGGGATGGTTGGGGCGGGGGGGGGGGGGGCCGGGAGGGAGGGCGGAGGATGAAGACGTAC
>JAOBRG010300313.1:0-15769 GCA_027574985.1 Umimayanthus nakama
CCCCATTGCCGATATAATAATTATCTACATCCGGCCTATAAAGCATCTCAATTGAAACACCTTTTCGAATTTACTTTAGTTTAAGGTTTTTTTGTGCTTTCAGGACTGAAATTAAGAAAGCATAAACAGATGTTTGCTCAAAAAAGAAATAACGAAGTTGAAAGTTATTTAAGCTTCAATTGTTGAGTAATGTGACGAACACCTACTCAAGAGCGACTCATTTATTAAACCTATGTCACACGTGATTTCATACAAAATCAAGGATTACTACATGAAATTTGACGCCGAAGATAGTCAACTTTACTATTTATAACATTCGCTTTGAAAGAGTTGTGGAGGTAACTACAATTATCTAGCTTTGACTTTCACAAACTGTAAGGTATTTAGCGCGTGCCATTCCACACTTTTGTAGATACGGCTCTAAGTAAAAGTCACAAGACCGTTTATGTTTTGACTCATTTGCATAAGTAACAAATAAAGTAAAAAGAGAAATTCAAATAAATACGATGAGATACGTTTTATAAAACTTCTAAATAGATATAATTTTGAGGCGATCGATGAAAACAACTTTTGTTGTTACACTATATCGTGCTTGTTATTATCATTTATGATCATTTAAAGTTGTTGTTTTTTTCTAACAGTTCTGACAAGGCCAAGCGTAGTGACGACGTCAGACTGATCGTATCTATGGAGCCGTTCATTTACGTAAACTTTGCGTTTTGGCTCTTATTATTAGTCAGATATAACGATCTTTCCTACTTGGGAGCCCCTCAACTTCTCAACGTATTTTAAGTCATCCTTACACAAAAGATTTAAACAACCTTCGAGTGATCCAAAGAAAAAAGAAATCAAACACTTTAAGAACGTCACAAAATTGCTGAGTGGTAAATGTTGAAAGAACAAAATTTTTTTTGAGTTTTAAAAAATACTCATAGACAAAACTGAAAGGTACAAAGAAACAAGAACCAAAAAGCAGTTATAAAATATATTGTGTTAACGATTCAGGAAAGAAGCAGCTTTCCTTATCAGTTGTTTAATGACTAGTGTCAATATCATGATAAACAACATTTGAAAGATTATTGGGGTTGCAAAATGATTTGTTAAAGAACGTGTTTCGAAGATTGGCTCTCCTTGCAAACAACCCCTGTGGAAACAAGAGGCTATAAGAAGCCTACACTCGGGCCAATTGTTTTTCATCCTTCCTTATGTTGCTCAATTTTTTCTCATTAAACGCGTAATTTAAAAGTTTAAAACGACTTTAGAAAACTTCTGGTTAAACATACGTTTTTACGTGTTTTGCAATGTAGAAACCTTCGAGGTAAGAACGGAAGGGTTTGATTTTCATTGATTAGTCATTCCCCGAAGTATTGTGCGCTAATAAGGAGAGCCAATCGAAAACTTATCCATATCCTGTTATACCATCGTTATACTATCGTTCAAATCTTGTTTATATTGACGACGTTATTCGTTTAACCACTGATGATTAAAATATGTTTAATAACTGATTTTGGGTTTACTTTTTATGTTTAACAGTTTTATGTATCTTGAAATCAGATACGATTTGATTGTTTCGACTTTAGCAACACATTTTTTTTGCTATTGCGAAATTTCGCTAGATGCATTCCCTTGTGGGGGCAAAAAGTCATTACTCAATCCAGTTTTGGCTCATTGATTCAATATGAACATTGCTTTTTTCCCCACCAGGGAATGGATCTAGCAAAGTTTTGCATTGGTAGAATAGCATATTCAGCAATTTTGAAGTGTTTGATTTATTTTTCATTTTGGAGACATGGATATTTTGTAAATTGTTATTGCAATCATCTAAAGGCTTAGGCAATCCCAAAAAGAAATATCAAAACGTCACTTAGATAATCATATTTTTAAGAGCCCATACATATTATACGTAAACAATCGGCATTGCGTTTCGATATGCATTACGTCAGTGTCTAAGTTTCGAATCATAACATTTATAATATAAAACAAAAACACTTTGAATATTAAAGTGTATGCACGACACAGTTGTTCAGCAAACGCTACCTAGCTTCACCCGTAGGCTAGAAGTCTTTTAAAGTTCAGAAAATTTTAAAGACTTTTAAGAATTAAAATTCTCTAAAGTTGGTTTAAGTTATCAATATCAATCATGCTGTATTTAGCTCCTTTTACTTGAACTGAAATTTATGTTAATAGGCCAAGATCTAACATCTTAACAAAAAAAATGACGCTAAATCAGAGTGTATTTACAAGTGTGAAATTGTATCCGCTGGATACTCTACAGTGCATTTCTGTGCAAAGCCAAAGCCAGGTAATTGCAGTCACCTCCACAGCTCTTTTAAAAGCAAACCATTAATATATCACTAGGTTATATGCGATCTACACGTTTTCGGTGAATCAAAATGTTCTAAATAGTAAATCTAGCAACTGACCGACAACTATCGCAATTATCTGATTCAAACGTCATAGTGTATACAAAGCCAGTTCCAAATGCTGTCTCATTTCTTGTTGAGTCACGTGTAACAGAATCGATTTACAGTGCTGAAAAAATTTTAGTAAAGAAAACAGATACAATGTTAGTCGCGTGCGAGTTGAGCATTCGCTTCGCTGAAAAGAAGTTTTTCAAATAGTTAGGATAATGTATTTTAAAAACAGTACGTCTTTTGCCTTGGCAGTTTTACGCATTAGTAAGTCGGAGGCAATAGTTTTGTTTTCACATTTATGATTATCTACCTCAACACTTTCATGTATTTAATAACAGCTAGCGATTTGGACATATCGATATTTCAGTTCTTGTTGTTAATCAGAGTGACTTCGTATTTGTTGATAGTCACTTCCCTTTGACAATATCTGGTTGGTAATTAAAATTCTAAACGCACACCAACGTACATGAACGGCTCCGTATTTCACTGTGACGTCATTATCTACGTTTGGACTCGTTAGCATAATATTAACATTCAACCAACTTCAAGATGACCATAGGTCGTAATAATAAAAACCATGAAGCAGATAAGCAGTACAAATTGCCTCCATCCATTGGGATAAAATCTTCATTTTTTTAAGCATTTCTTTACTTTTTTTATTTACACGTAATTGTTTTGCGTTTTCAGCGAGTACTACTGTAACTGTGCTGTTTAATGAACTGTGCCTTGGGGCCTCGATTTTCTTGAGTTGTAATTTATGCTAATTAGCCAAAGTGTAAACACTGCAGTGACACTAAACCAGAACTCTGTATACATGAGCTCTGAATTGCGTTCAGTAGATACTCTCGGTTTTTGAAAAATAAAATCTAGGTAATTGAAATTGCCTCCACAATTCTTTCACGGCGGACCACTCAGGAGACCAAAATGATAATCGTGTGGTTAGGTGCGGCCTACAAGTCTACGGTCAACCCAATTGTTCTAATTAATATTAGTAACGTTTGCAACAGATCCTAGTGGTACAAAATGTTGCCTTTTGGTTTTCGAGCCATGGTGCTGATAAACATGTACCAACACCGTCCGTCGAGCTAATAGTCTCATGCTCAATTAATGTCCAAATTAATAACAAGAATTCTATTGAAGCCAATATTATTTATTTGCTTTCAGTTCTTAGCCCTGAGGGTATGCAACAGGCTTACAAACGTTATATCAAATTTTCCATTACCTCATAAAGCTTATATTAATGTAGGCCAATGGTGTATAGCGTCAATGGCATGCAATAGCTGATGTCACACTATGCACACGTATCGTAGTAAGTTTGTTGAACTGTAGCATAAATTATAGTAATTTTTTTGTTATATTCCGACTAATGTAAATCTGGAAAAACCTAAGATTAATGTGATCACGCGATATCCAGATAGTTCACAAAAGTGATAGCACTTTTTGAGCAGCACCTTTTATGATATGTAGCTGTGTTTCCCAAAACTTTCTATATTTTGATCTTTTGTCCATCTTGGTTTTGCTTTGCTGCACACTAAACTGTAGTGCACTTATCTAATTAGTTCTCCTGTTAATGAGCTCACGAAACAGCAGCCATAAACAGAAAATGAGATCATTGCTAAAGAATTTTCTTCAAATTTCGCAATGATTTGAACAGCTCCCTTCACTACCTGTTCTCTGTAAAAGAACAGTTCTTCAATAAACAACAACAAACAGCAATTTTTTATTCTTTATGTAGGAGCTTGCGAGCTACTTGGGAGTGTTTAATACTACAAAAATTACAAGTCAGAAGTTTCTGAATCAAGTTTCAAAAAGATGCAGAGTTTCTAGCTATATAAATAAAGTGATAATTTTACTAATGTTCAACCATGCTTTTTGCAAAGATTTCTAGAAAGACTACTCTTCTATTCCTACCACCATTGCCGTTGCAATTCATTTCACTTGGGTTTAATAGTTTGAACCTAGAAAGCTTACTATAGAAAGAAAGCTTACAAAGGACACATTAGCTAAACTGACTCATGGGTTAAGATATTTTCTTAGGCGTTATAATTCGATAATCTTATCCAAGGTTTTCGTCAAGTACAGAAGCGGGCTCAGTTCTAAATACAGGGCTTTCATCTTTGGTCAAATATTACAAATATTTAGTCAAGGTCCAGGTACTCGCTAATCTATGCTGATGCAATGTACGATTTCGCAAGCAGGAAGCAGTGAAAGAAAATCGAAACAAACAAACGTTAAACTAACAGAAGAGGAGCTTAGAATATAAAATAAGCAAAATTAAACCACTTGAGAGAGCAAGATTCTGAATAACCATTTTCACGATTTTTTCTTACACCCTACGCTGCTCAATTTATTAAATTGAGTTACCAATTTTAAAATATTTTCAGCTAAGCAGCCATCTCTAAAAGTGTTTCGTATTATCATATTTGTTTGCGTTTTTTACAATTTAAAAAACTTTAATGTCAAATGGAAGAGTTTTTGGTTGTTACAATGACGGAGACCTTGCATAAAATTACCAACGAAATCTTACAAATAAACTGAAAGTTCTAAGCTAAATGTACTCGCAGCTCTTCCTTCAAACTACTTATCTCCTCCACTCGCCTAGCTCAAGTGTTTAACTAACGGAAGTTTAAAAATGTCCTTAGTAATCCCGGGACTAATTTCGAAATTCACGGTACTCTTGTATTTGCTTCCTATTGAACAACGTGCGTTCTGCGTAGGAGTACGTTGAACCCAAGCACCCATGCATATACGTCAGACACCTGATGAGTCAGTAATTGCTCGACCTATAAAACACAGTGCTCACGTTAAGAAGTCGGAGTTGACAGCAGCTACAAGAGCTAGCGAGTATTTTCTTGGACAGTTGTAGTTTTGTTTGTTGCAACACAGTGCACAAATGTCAACAGCGCCACGATCACCCTGGGAGGCAAGTGCTAATGCAGGCTCACCTGACAGCACCGATATCACTCGTTGGAATTATGGTGCGAGCTGTAACACACTGCAATCTGGGAACGAATTGGTAAACGATATGGTTACTGACTGCTTGAATTATTCGAACGAGAAAAGTTCATGTGTTTTTCAAACGGGTTTAAACTTGCACGGTCAAGGTACAGCGCCAGTGGCCAATATACAATGGAACCAACAGCACCGGGATAATTTGACCAGCTCAGGCACAACCTCCATTCAGCAAGCTCCTAGCTTTTTCCCCAATGGACTTCCAGTGTTGCCCTTACCACAACCATGGCAGGCGCAAGAGTCACGCAGTGAAAGCTGCTTTCCTTTTGACAAAAAAAGACGGTACGACTGCATGCCGGATTCCACAACTGACAACTGCAGTGCACTAAAAGTTGACCCTTGGACAAACCAAACTCAAAGTCAGTGCGGTACAGTAGAAGCATTGAAGGATCCAAAATCTCCTCTTATGGAAGCAACAAGACCTGAATCGACATTCAATCCTGTCAAAAGCACAGATTTGGGGATGGCTACTACCGTTTGTCAAAAAAAGATAAGAGTGCGAAAGGCGAAAACTGAAGTTGAAGTGAAAGACGAACGATATTGGGAGCGAAGGAACAAGAATACACTTGCGGCGAAGAGATCACGCGATGCAAAGCGAGAAAAGGAACTGAAGGCAGAACAGAGAATACAAAGTCTCGAGATTGAGAACACACGGCTTCGTCTGGAACTTAGTTGTTTGCGGGAGGAGAACGAGGATCTTAAACGGTGTTTTAATTTCTTTTACCCTTGATTAGTAAGGGTTGAAATTTAGTCAAACAGAAGTGATTGTTGTTAACATATTGACGATGTAGCAACAAACGTACCGAGACCTCCAGGTACCAATGGACATATCTCGGCTAACTATGAAGTTTTCAGAGTTGTAATCTCAGTGCAGTTCGAACTTCCAAACAATGCAGCATATATCTAACACCTTCGCTTTGTCTTGCTGACTTGTTGAGATGGCTTAGCGATTTAGGTATATCTGCCATATGGCTACACCATACGCTCTTAAACTCAAGACAGTATCTGAGACGTGCACACGCAGTTCAGTATCAAGCCTACTGTATTCGAGCTTAATACAGTCGAACTTAACTAAAACTGCTTAATTCGACAGCAAACTATTCGAAACGAACTCAAGTTTGATGGAGTTTCCAAGGTTGATTAAACTTCTTCAGGAAATTAACTCTTCAGGCATTCGTACTCGCTTTGCCAAGATATGGGTTTAGGGTAAAGGTTTATGATTTAAATGTCTCTAATAAAGTTCATCTGCAGCAGAACTTCTGCAACAGGCGTTTTTCTACGCTTATGTAGTCTTCAAAATTAACCAAGAGAAACAAACTTATTACTCTGATTGAACTTTAGTTGAACCGTTATACGTTTGATTAATGCAACTTGCTACTGCATGATATATTAAATGGAACAACACTGGTGAATGATATAAAGCTGCTGTGAAAGTAATCATATTTGGGGTTTTTTTTGTTAGTAATTCAACGATAATTCCACCACGGTTATAAAACCTTGTCTTGTCGTCTTTTTAAACAAAAAGGGCACATTTTTCTCAAAGTTTTATCCAAGCTCACTTTTAAGAGAGCCAGTACCAGTCTATCATAGTCTGTTAAAATTATCCAGTTTTACGTGCATTGTACCTGCTTTCAACAAACAAGGGATTAAGAGTAATAACAAATTTATGGTAATAGTAGAAACAATCCAACCTCATGAGAACCGGTTTCATTTTTTGTTGTAACAGAATATTTTTTCTCATCAACAATTAATTTAAAAATGGTGTCGATACAAAAATCAAAATCTATAAAATGTGCGAGTATGTCTGTACGTCCGTGCTTGTTGGTGTATATACCTGTGTAGATAACACTTATAGGTTTTTCTAGTGCTAAAATATTTTATTTCAGGGTGTACACTTTGTATTATGCTATACAAAAATCAAAAACGTATATAGGCCCTGGCATATTTCACTCGGAAACTTTTGAAGTGTCAATTAAACTCAAGACACTTTGGTGTTGAGAAATCAGTTCTTAATATCACGCAAGCAAAATAGTTTTAAAATGAATTCTGTTTTGGATTCAGTATTTAATCATTACGAACGTAATCTGGTTTCTTTACTGACGATTCAAAGACTTTCTGTTATAGCTCTGCAGTCGTCATACATATTTTAACGTGGCAGGCATTCAAACTGTTTTCAACTGAAGGCTCAGTAGCTGGCCGAAAATGGCTGTAAGCAAAATTGTAAAATAGTTTTAAAATGAGTATATTACATATACCTTCTTTTGCAAAGGTGCATTTTTACATCCTCTAATCAAATTTGGAGAGAGATACAACCGTCCCATTTCCCACCAGCTCTACCTTCAATTATGACAACTCTATAAGCAGACAATCACTGCTCCACCATTAAGCAGTTGTATAGAAATGAGTTAGAAAATAATGTTTATTAATGTTATACGTAAACTACAATGGGTTACCATCACGAGGGACAGAGACCAATTGACTGCTTATACACACTTAATAACTCAACAACGACAACAACAGAGCCTGCACGAATGATCTCGTGGATACAGTTTATAATGACAGTTGAAACGGCTCAACTGAATAAATTTCTCAGTCCAGCTTTAACTAACATTCTTTTGAATCCAGTACAGTTCAAAACTTGCTGATGAACCTGGAGAGTGCAGTCAGTAAAAACAGCTGCATTTATACCTACGAAGAATCGTACTCCCGTACAACTTAACCAGATGTTACTTAGGAAAGACGACTTTTAGTTTTAGGTTAATTGGTGTTGTGCTTACTGCTTCCAAAGCTAAAATCAACTCACGAAATAGCGTCTAGAAGTTTACAAGAAGATGGATGTGTCACCCAAGTTGTGAAGGTAAGTGTTCAACCAGGATATAGGCAGGGATTAGTCTAAATGCAGAGCGGTCGGTAAAAGACTCTCTGATGCTGTGTTTACACACAAATATTTTTAACTAAGCTGGCTTTTTTAAGTTATTAGTTTTGTTTTCTAGCAAGCATTGGAGTTATTCTTGTTCAATCGAGCGCACATTTTTTCTGCTTTTGGTGGATAATCAAAATTTATAACCTCTTGTACATAAAGAAATGACTGTAGCAAACATAAGAGTTGTAAGTAAAGGTGTTTTAAACAGAGTGCCTTTGCAAACCAACCTCGTAACTGAATGTACAACCATCCTGTAGAAATAGATCGAGCTTATCGTCATCATACTGTGACTGCCTCTTTACTTGAAGCGTTCTTTTTATTACTGAAGCCCTTCTCATGTGCTTACGATACATTTTATCCAAAATCTTTAGCTTCTTTTATTTCGTGTATCTAAAGTTGACATATACAGCATAGGTTAAAAAGGAAAGAAAGATAGAAATAATAAATTAAGAAAGAAAGAAAAAATGAAATAGATTACTAGAGTAGTCCTATAAACTAAATTGACCTAAACATGTGAACAAGTATTGAGATTTTTTCTCATGTTAATCCTCAGCTGATTACGGTCCATCTACAAAAATTTTTGTGTTTGCCTTGTACTGTACTGTTGTTGGAAGTAAGACACCGGTAGAGTCGCTGCAGCTGTGGTATATGTGCGAAACTTTCCTGGCGTTCTTGTTTTTATTTTTCTTCATAGCAAGTTCACTTACTGGGAGAAATAGTCCTGCAAAATTAAAACTAAATTCCTGTCCTAAAAATGTATTTCAGGCTTTGGTTACAATTTATTTACAAATGAGCAGCTTTTTCGCTTATTTTTTAAGAAAAATAGCTTTCAAATACATACAAACCAGCTGGGTGGCCAAAATCATTAAAATGATATACGTATTTGCTGTAAAACTTCAAGGTTTTAAACACGCGTCAAACAAAATGCATTTAACATATTGGACTGAAATGTTCTGGCAAAACTTGTCTTTTAAAGCCCTATCTTGCGCAGTTAATCATTTAATTATTCAGTGAGGAACTAAGAAACGTATGCTAATGGCGCAAAATGTAAACAATGACGTCAGGAGAGATTCGCTTCTTGTTGGAAGTAAGTAAGGAATGATCTCTACAACCGTTTTATATTGGAATAACTGACCGCTCTCCTACGGACCAATGCCCAATGGACAAGTTGCATAAAACTTTACGTTGAAAGATCGCTCTTACGTCCCCGGTTCTTATATAGAAATTTCCTAATATTTAACGTCTGATGTTGCAACATGCGGTTTTTAGATGTTTAACGTCTGACGTCAAACTTACGTTCGACTTACTACATTTACGCTACTGCGCCTGCCCAGATACCCCCAGTGAGCTTTCGTGTGGAGTAAGATGCGTGACAAGTTGTATGGTTTCCACCCTCATGGATGATTTCCTTCTGCATAATATCTAGCCACTTAACTGCTTTGCAAATAAAGGAAGGATAGGGACCCTTGCAATTCATCTGAGCACCGTGAACTTTGATTAGAAATACTTACGTCCAATATTTATCATCAAAATTGGTGGAATTATATGATTGACAAAAGAGCAGCTTGTACGAAATATAGTTACTTTTGATGAACTCGTCATGAAAACGTTAGAGTGGAAGGCGAATGCTCCAAACTTGTTTCTCCGTTTCTATAACCCACGGTTGTGCCTTAGAAGTAAAAACTTGCACTAAGTTAACCCGGAACACAGGTAGTTCCTATATTTGGTTAAGAAACGACACCATTTCCTCCTTATTATTCATAACGTAAAGATATGACATTATAAATATTACTCTTCCTTTCATTTCCTTTCATCAAAAAGTAAATGTACTTAAACACTTCAAGCCCATCAAAGTTGTTTCAAACATTGCGCAAGGCTTACACTTAAATTTTGAACTTCTGATGGTCTGAAATTGCAAACTGTGCTGTCAGCTTTGGACAACGTGATAAAATGGATTTCAAGATTAAGTCAGACGTGCAATTTCTAGAGGAAACGAGTGATTAAGAGTCGGTTTTATTGGTTTTACAAATTGCAGTTGACTCCACATAATGTTTCGTGTGGATGATAATTAATGGTTGTCTAAACTTGTAAAGATATTGAGCCCCGCTGAGTTGCTAACAAAGCCTCCACTTTCTCATTAGTCAATACGTCGGCGAGTCACTCTCACTCAAAAGACTGAGTTTGTCCACGGCCGTATTTTTAAATGTGGATCAGAATGTCATCCTGGTACATAATATCACTAGTCAGTCGCCCCCAGCCCCTCACTTTCAAAATAGCTCCGTGGCCCTGAACTAACTAACATTCGTCGACACATTGATTTTTAACTCATGATTTCAAAATTTAAATCTTGTTACCAGCTTTAAACGCTTTCTTTTCCATTGATAGCTGAAAAAGTTCCACAGCAGTTTTTAAAACAGAGAGTCGAGTTGTTATGCATGGCTCGTTAGTTAAATGAACACAGCTAGACTGCGCAAGTAAAAAAGTGAGACAAGTGTTAAAGGTGCTTGGCAAAGAGACTTCCGATTTAAAATGATCTTGCCAATCGAAAACTGAAACGATAGCCACTTAGTTTGCCAATAATATCAAAATCATTAGAAAGACTTAACACAAAATGAGATTTGGCTAGCGTTGAGCTTAATTTTGTTTGGCAACAAAAATGAAAGTCAGTTCTACGGTTCGTTAAAGACCAGAAAGCAAATGTTTCTTGGAGTGTCAAGTTGGACTTGTCGAACGTTTTAGTAACTCTTGCAACTTCAAGGATTTTGAAGAAAGTTAGCAATGCAAACGTATTTTTATGTAGTGTAAGCTGAAGCTCTTGCCAAGTTTCTAACACTTGATTAGTTCAAGTTTTTGTTGAATTTATGAAACAAAATAGGACCGAAGGACGTCATCTTGCTTCTACGACATCTTGAGTGACCACTAATTTGCATAAGATAAAATGACATATTGCGTGACAGTTCAAAAGGAACACTGAATCAGTGTATGCATAAAGATGGCTGCTTATGCCAACACAGTAGTTGTTGGCATGTCAAGAAATGATCTTTCAATCCTCTCGTATAATCATAGCATTGCGTGATAATTTGAAAACAGGCTTCCAGAGTGACAACGGCGAGTGGAATTGGCTGCTGTGACACGAAAGATCTACCCCGGATTATGCGGGGTGATATGTATGTCTGTAAATTGCAATTGGTTATCATCATGAGGGACAGACACTAATTGACTGGTTATACACAATTAGTAACTTAACAATGACAACAACAGAGCCACAGCCTGAGCTTAATTTCAGCTTCAACAGCTTTATAACGGTTATCATTTCAAAGCAAGGCGGATGGTTTCTTGTGTGGCTTCTTTTCAACTTATTTTAACTGTTTGACCATTGCGTTTTTTTTACGTGTCTTAGCTTGACTATGGCCACGCGTGAGATAACAAAGCTTAAAATTATTACGTCAAGCTTTCCCCTTGGCTGCTCTAATGGCTTTCGTTCAGTGACAATAGAGCCCATTAAATAGTAGCATTTAAGCATTTGCGCTGGGAAGTTTAAAAGAACATAAAACTAATTTAGTTATTGAATGAATTTTGTTTTAGAAATTACAATATGAAGTTCAACCCGATTTACTGAAACTTGCATCAACTGAGAGTAATTAAACTATTAAAAACACCTAGGTTGTTTGGGATTTAGTTTGATGCGTGTTCTTGCTTGTCGTTATTCGTATTGGTTAGGAATTAAGTTCAACAAAACAGTTCCATGCGTTTATGCGCAAATTCATCGATGCAAGAAACAAGTGTCCAATGCAAAATCCAAAGTTAACACAAACATTTTGGCGATAAGTAGGACGTTATTTGATATAACTCTGGTAGAAACGCAAAAGCAGTTTGTGGTTTTAAATCAGGGACCACGAGCAGGGGGATTGGGCTGTCTTGCCCTCAAAATATTCTTAACATTTTAAAGAATTAGTAAAGAAAAGTGTCCTTTGCCCCTCAATATTAAGTCACTAATGTGTCTTCAATTTCAAAATTACTCCGCATGCAGTCCCTTGAAGATTACTCCGCAGTCCCTTTTGGCTAGTTGAACATTTTAAAACACGTCTGGACACACTGGTTCTACCAAGCTGAGAAAACTCAATAGTTTTTCTAATATCCTACAAAAAAATTTGCAATTTTGCAAATAGCTCGCAGTTAAGCAGTTCCGGAAGCAAAAAGCAAAGCAATACTGGACTATTAGTACATTAGGTATAATAACTACAAACAAATCAATAAGAACTTGGCTTTTTACAGCAGCTGGTCTCTGAAGGGTTAAAGATCAAGGACATGAAAAATAGTTTTCGTTCCTTTAGAGACTTTTTAACGCAAATGCAACAAAGACGCATGTTTCATAATTTGGGTATTTTTAGCGCCATCCCATCAACATGGAAGCAATTTTTGTATAAATTAAAACAGCAAAGCTGTATTTCTTTATACTAGTGATGCGGCTTTCTCGTTATCTAAGTAATTCTAACAGAACGCCAATACGTAATTAAACTTTTAAGTTCGATGATCCAACCTCTCAATGGAAGTGTTTTATTCAACGTAAAATACACTAAGATAATCTAAGCAGCTGCTATCTTATCAGTCAACTCATGTTACAAAGCTGATTGAATCCAATCTATAGATTTTGCACAGTATCCTTGGATATCATGTGTACAGATTCTTTAACGCTTCAACTTGAAAGATCTATAAACGACCGATAACTTGTTTCAAGTTCTTGTTTTGTTCTAGTAAACAGCTCAATTCTAACTGAAGCCGCCTGTTTTCAATCTCAAGCGAAGTGAGTCTCTTTTCTATGCTCAGTTCTTTCTCTCTTTTCATATCGCGCGATCTCTTTGCTGCAAGGTTGTTCTTCTGTCGCCTGCTCCAGTATTTGTCATCTTTCTCCTTTACTGCTATTTTTCTCTTTCGTTTTTTCTCATAAAAGAGACAAGAGTTGTTTATGGATTTGAAACCTAGATTTGTGCAAGGCACCTTTTTTTCGGTCAAAGTCTGTGAGTCTTGTACTAAAGTACAACCTTGTTTATCTTCATTCCATGGCTCCATACTACTTCTGCATGCATCAAATCGCAACCAGTTGTCGGAGTTTGAACTTGAGGAAGACATAAGTCGTTGACAAACTGATGGATGCCCAACAGACCTTAAATGCGAGGTGGCATTACCATTCAGTAACTGGTTGTTTAACACGTTCATCGTTCCAATTTTGGACAAGTTAGATGGTTGCTCACTTAAACAGTTAGGATTCCAGAACGATGCATTGGCTATGTCAACTGTACCTCTCATGCATACTACCCCGTCGGAGTTCTTGCCTGTAAGTCCAGCTCTGTGAAGCCTGGTGTGCGGCGTGCAAAATTTCTGTTTATCGTCATCCAAGTTGTTTCTGTTTGAGACATTGCAGAACATTACAAATTCACTAAAAAGCAGTAATGTTCAAACCTCCCTTGAGAACACCTTTACAGATAATAAAACAGGTTGCTCCCGATACTTTTATACCATGCTTCACTCGTCACTACACTTATTAACATAAAGCGTTTCTTTGCAGGGATAGGCTCTTAAAGTTGCTAAGAAACTAGAACCAAACATCCTTTGTTCAGATTTCAAATAGTGCTGCTCGCAGCCGAAGATACGTCATTGGGAGGCCATTTACCTGCTCACGTGCACTATATTTGGTTCAAAACCATGACAAGTAGATACAATATTTGTATGCAATTCAAATGCTCCGGTAACGTCAGTTATCGTAGGGAAGATTCCCGAGTGGTTAGGTGGTCCTTAATTCTCTTAAATGTATAATCAAAACTTTTTTGTTGTATCCGGTTTGACTACATAAAGTGCATGGTTTTTCTTTATTGTTCTATAAAGTTGTATGTGTTTGAACTGACGCAATATAGGGTAATAAGGTAGATCCCTCCCCAAAGCTTTGTGCATTTGACTCACACGTGCTTGGTGATAAGCTGTTAATCAGTCGAATATCGGTTGTATACTATAGCACAGTCTTTAGAATAATTTGCCACGACCTAGTATTGCACGGGCGGTACGATATGTCTTTATTAGCAGTTTCAAATACGGACGTACGACTTCCATATACTACCACGATCGTAATACTTAATACTTTCACCTCTCTACATCAGCACGTTTCTGTTACTTTAAACGTAATTGACCATGTTGACACTGATATTGTTAGTATATCTTCCTATTCTAGCTTAAAGTATCGGCGTCCCTTTAGAACATTTACGTCTCTTACTTCTCAATTGTTTTGTCAACTTAATACCTGGGGAAAATCCCGACAAACCTCGTTTTTTATCAAACTCTTGACTTATTAAGGAAACAAGTGAGAAACCTTGGAGAGGTGGGGGATTGTGATGTTTTAAAAACTAACGCCATTCATAATTTAGTGTGTCTTAAAATTTGACACGCTTAGAAGAGCAATCAATACCATTGCTAGTATTTGTTTACTTAAAGATTATTGCTCGTTTACCAGGTCGACGAACTCGCAGTTTCTTGAAGAAGACAGTTCTTACTTCTACTATACTGTATCATGCACTCTGTCCATGAGAGTGACATGCTAATGTACATGTTGTTAATTGCAGTACTTGACAAACCTGAAGTTGAAACGTGTAGTTTCATACGAAGAGCTGAAATAAATACAAGTCAGTTTGCCACATCAAACAAAAACTCATAGAAGTGGTTTACAGTCACGTAATATCACTAACAGAAGGTAAGATTGGCTATGGAGCAGACTGAGACTACGTTTATTTATATGCTAGGGTGAATTGAAATGACTCACAGTGATACAAGATTACTGGTTTGGAGCGCAAGTAGTTATTTTTTCATTTTCAAAAAAAGTCTAAAATTCATGTAGAAACACTGAGTTGTAGGGCGCAATAAATTGGAATGCATTGAACCAGGGACAAGGGAGTAGGTTTCTAATAGATTATGTGAATCACTAAATCCACAGGCCACCCAAGCTCTAAATTCGTATTTGTTGTTTATATTTCTTTGATCGAACGAACGCGGAATATTAAAAGACTTCGTATGGGTTTGTGCTCTATCCATGAAAATTCTATAGAAATAAAACTTACAAAACAATATTATTTTACTTACTTGTACAGTGTCTTTTCTTGCTGCTCTATGTGGAGTCCTGAGCTGTTTCGAGCTTTATTAAGCAAGTTTTAGGAAGTAGACGGCTGGGGGAAGAAGAAGAGAGAGAAGGTCGGAAGCCGGCTTCCAGCTCATCTGGCTCTATGACGTCACGGGAAAAACCTGTTATCATCGCGCCCGCAATAATAAACTTTTGAATGCAAGACTGAGCCGAATCATTCGTAAATAAACCGAAATAAACAACAACCGACACGGTAGCCATATTTGTTCGTTCTCGTGAACTTTGATCGCGCACAGA
>JAOBRG010300424.1:0-15768 GCA_027574985.1 Umimayanthus nakama
CCAAAAGATATGGATTTTATCTTCTCGTGGCCAAAACATCTCACTCGTTTCGCTGCGCTCAACTCGTGAGATATTTTCGCCACTCGAAGATAAAATCCATATCTTTTGGAAACCGTGTAATATCCTCTATATAATAGAAAGTAACATAACATAACATAATATAACATTACATTACATTACATAACGTAAAGTAACGTGAAATAGCATAACACGACATAACGTAACGTGACATGACATGTTACGACGTGACATAACAAAAGAGAGCATGGCACGACACGACACGACACAACACAGCACAGTACAACACAGCACAACCCAATACACATCACAATACCATACAATCCAACGCAGCGCAACTCAGAACGGCATAGCACAGCACAATACAATGTTACACCCAACTCGAATAGACAAAACGCAAAGTGTCATAGCACAACACAACGCAATGGAAAGCCTTACTACACTTCACTAAACTACAATACACCAAGGAACCGCTCAATACAACACAGTATATTGCAACATAACGAGGTACAACATAGCCTAGTACAGCACAAGACTAGGAGGCATTTGTACGTAAATCTTTTACATACACCAGTAAAAACAAAAAAACGCACTGTGTAGCATTTTAATGGCGACCGTTGTTTCTTCAGTCTCTGGTTTCATCCTTTTGATGCTTCGAGCCATTGTGGAAGTTGCTTTGTTTCGAAGTCTTCTGGACGAGGTTTTCTTTTCAGCTGGCGGCGGCGGCAAAGTAATCAAGCTGCCCTTATATACTTTACCGAATGCGCCTTCACCCAACGTCTCTGACATCAAGATCTGCTCATACTTTATTTCCCAAAAGTCGGTCATTTCCGTTTGTGATCTGTGAAAGAAATTGTCAAATAGAGACACAATTCAGCATGGTAATACACTCTCATTTGCACACCTTCACACAATCAAATAATACAGCGGAAATACGATACAAAAATAGAAGTAGAGTTGTCGAAACAAAAACTTAACATGTAGATATCTTTTTCGTTTACCGTGACGGATTATTGCCAGGTTTTACTACATGGTGTTGCAACTTCTCTTTTGCTTATCAACTCGGCATTCCAATGGAAAATCCTAATTCCAAGGTTACCCTGCTTGACTCATATAAATACCCGACGTTTATGGCACTCTGCAAACACCGACAAGTTTAGGGGCCTAATATTGAAAACTATGACACCGGTGAGGTTTTTGAAATAAAAAGTAACCCGAAATTTAAAAGAGAAAATATTTGACTGAATTTTACAGAAAATTACTTCAAACATGTGGCGTGAAAATTTGCTAACAGCTTTCTTTGAAAATTTCGAAAACGTATTATGTTCAGGAATTTTCATAACCGAAACCGAATACTTGAGTCAAAGGTAGATTTCAGCCTCTTAGAGACGGGTGCAGGAGAAAAGGGTTTCGAGTTATGTTTTCTGGCACTTACTACACAGACGCCCCTTTCTAATACTTAGGAAAGACCTGTATGACAAGTGTAAAGAATGCATGGAGGAATGAGTCTTAGCTGCGTGTGCGTTTTACCTCTAGTGGTAGAACTCTACCCACAATGGCCAGAGCTAAGTTTTTTAGAGTGTTTCTACAGTTAAATATTAGAAATAGCACATATATTCATTTTATTAACCTTTTTTTATTTATTTTCTTTCATTCTATCTTTCATTCATTCATTCATTCATTCATTCATTCTTTCTTTCTTTCTTTCTTTCTTTCTTTCTGTCTGTCTGTGTCTGTCTGTCTGTCTGTCTTTCTTTCTTTCTTCATTTATTTATTCTCTCGTCGTAAGCTGGGTTTGTGTTACATTACATTACATTCCTTTACATTACATTGCTTTACATTACATTACTTTACATTACACTACACTACATTATATTACTTTACGTTACGCTTTGTTACGTTACGTTACGTTACATTACGTTACATTACGTTACATTACATTACATTACATTACTTTATATTACATTACATTGCTTTACATTACATTGCTTTACATTACATTACATTACATTACATTGCATTGCTTTACATTACATTACGTTACATTACATTACTTTACGTTAAGTTACGTTACATTTAATACATTTCATTACGCCATATTACATTGCATTAAATAGTTATCCCAGGCAAGGTTGTCTGTTGAGAAGACCTTACCGCTTCCTTCTGTACTTCCACAGACACCACAGCATGGCAACAGTAACTAGACAGGCCAGCATCGACCACCCGACCACGTGACTGACGATGGTAACAGAAGAGATGGAGGGGAGGCGCTCGAAATCTCCACTGCCTTAAATTAACAACAACAACAACAACATACTTTATTAGTCCTCTGAGAAAATTTGGTTACATAGTATAGGTGTAATTAATTATATTGTAGGAGAACAAAGCTACTTAAATATAGCTAAGCGAGAATTGAGAACAAAATAACAAAAACTATACTAAGCTCTTCAACCATTTTGACGAGACTGTGCGGCGCGCTTTATGGAAACTTCAGCTGTCTTCAAAACAGACTAAATGAATTTCAGGTCCAGCGCTAAAGGTTTTACATATATCAGGCCAGCCTCTGAGATTTAATCGCACAATTTCGTCCCAAACTCTGACAATATCCGTTGTCACACCAACGTATCAGAATCTATAACAAATTTTAGACCAAAATGTTAAATACTATGCACATTTTCAAAACAAAATTTCAAAACCTATATCCAATTTAAGACCAAAATGTTAAAATCTTTATCCAGTTTTAGACCGAATCGTTACAGTCAAACCAGGTCAAGCGTTTTGCCTAAGATTCAAAAATTTGGTCTTGTACTATTCAAATCGAAGTTTGGTTTGAGAAGTTCGTTTTTTGAATCAAATTTGAGAAGTTCGAATGAAGACTAATAACAAATTTTAAAAAAACAAAACCAAATCTTGATTCTTCGGTAAAACGCTTGACCTGGTTTGACTGTAAAATCTGTAGCCAATTTCAGACCAAATGTCAGTCAAATCTACGCACAAGTTTAGATTAAAATGCCAGAGTCTTTCAGTACCCAATTCTAAACCAAAGCGGTTCGAAATCATACCCAAGTTCGATGCCGCATTGCTCGTGAGAGGTAAAAGTCGGGGTAATTAAATTATTGTCGATGTTCTTTGTCATCGGCTGGTTTTACAAAACGTAGTTCCTTCCTTGTCGGACTCATTTTCAAACAACCGGGTCAATATAGTAACGTTTTCTCTCAATTCTTCAAAGCATTAAACTCCTATAATTTTACCTGCACAGCGAAACGTATCGCAACTTGCGTTTGAGGTGTCGAAGCCTTGGCAATCACGACCACCAAACCGAGGCTTTGGATTGGTACAGTTGCGCATGCGTGTTTTAGAGCCACCTCCACAGGTCACTGAGCATGCGCTCCACGAACTCCAGCTGCTCCAATTACCGTTCACTGAATGCGTGGTAAAACATTTTTAGTAAGAGATTAACAATTAGTCAATGTTATGTTGTTGTTGTTTTTTGTTGTTGTTGTTGTATATTTTTAAATAATATTTTTCACTAACTGGCTGAAATCACTTCAAGGCCAAGTTAAGGTATTCCAACATTACCTTCAGCAAAACGGTACACATAGTTCGTGTGGTCCTTCCCAATACCGTTCCAACAACCCCGTGTTTTTGGGCCCTCGCCTGCATATACTCCATCACGATTGTACGTTCTCCAAGCCTCCCTGCCGCTATAGCACTCACCCCAATGTTGCACAGCAAAATACCAGAAGCCCCTTGAAAATGCTGCTTTAGCACAATGCTCTACGATATTCTTATACCAATCACTACTGTTCCAGTTTATCTCCTTATCTCCGGTTCTCTTATTCAGGATGAGTTGGGGAAGTGGACGAACTTTTGTCTTAGCGAACTCGTCTTTGTAACAGCCCACACCCTCGTAGGGAATACCAACGTCTCCTGTGTACATGTGGTAGAAACAACAAATATTGTAATTTTTAAGTATAATAACTAAACAAAAGAGGAAGGTTTTCAGACCTCACGATTTTGCCTTTAAAGACCTTGCCATAAAACGCGTAGTGGATGAACTGATTGAAATAATGACCTATTGCGATAAAGACAAATGTAAGGAAATATCAAAAACCCCCGTGAGTGTAGTAAAAGAAAAGTTTTGTCTGAGTTCAAAACATTTGCACAGCTATCTTGTCTGCCGATAAGCACCTTCTATGTTATTATAATGCTTGCCCCTGCCCACTCATACAAAAAATCCAAAAATAGAGATGAGTAATCATCGTTCCTGCCCTGGGCGTGCTGGTAGAGATATGTTTTCGCCTTAGATGTTTGGTGCATAGCGAACGTTTCCAGCGTTAGCCCATCGTCGGAGCAGATATATGGTAGAGAAATGATAAGAAGCCGATATAACTATACAGACCTGCACACTTTGTCACATTGCAGAGGGAATATGAAATGTTGGAACCAGCACAGTATCTTCCTCCGAACCGTGGAGAGGGTCTTGTGCAGATTCGTCTGCGTGTTCTTGTGATGTTTGTTTCGCACCATTTTTGGCATTGACTCCAGGCCCCCCACGCACTCCATCCACCGTGTACTGATAAATCAATAGCAAGGTTTAGGTTCGTTAGTATAAAATGCTATTAACCAATTGGATTCGGTTGCGCGCAGAGTAACAAAATAAGGCTCTGAATTAAGTCCCGTTTAAAAGCTAAAAAAATTTACTGCTGCTTTAGGTGCAATTTTTTCTGCGATCTCGAATGCGAAAAAAGTTTGCACCTGAGATTACTGCGATTTGGCAGTTCACGTCACCGTAATAACGCAAATGTTTTGAAGATGTTTAAATTTCACCGCGATATTGGTGCGATTTTTTTGCCTAAACAATTGCACCTAAAATCACCATAAATATCGTGTGCACGGGCCTTTATGCAGTTAGCACCGAAACATCGCCGAAGACGGCTGTTGAAATTTTAACTTTTCGTTATGATATTGTAACACACCATATATCAACGTATGATATTGTGACATACAATACCATAATAACAACTGTGCAATGCCGCAAAATTTTTGTAACAAACAATTCACAGTATTGTTTATACTACAATAATTCTCTACGGTAATAAGCCCGCAATGTAGACACCCATCAACATTCTGATAGAAAACATTCAAGTTATAAGCCTCTGGAGAAAAATTCTCAACATATACGGGCTTATCTCATGTGTTGCGATCATAAGATATCCTTGATATTAAATACTCCTTGTTTCCTTATGTAATGCTTAGTTTGAAATCGAAAGTAAAGAAAGGCCTGACAATGCAAGTGGAGTTTGGAGCCCCGGGTATAAGCCGCCTGCCCTCGCCGCCCTCAATCTAGCTTGCTCACCTGGACACGTTGCGATGTTACATTGTGAGGTCAAGATATTGACGCCTGCGCATTTGTCACCACCAAAATCGGGAGGGGGATTGGTGCAATTGCGCATGCGTGATCTGATCCCCTCTCCACAGGAGGTTGGACATGGTTCCCAGTTCATTTGAAGTTTCATTTGAGGCTAAACGAGTGCTATATTTGTGCCTGCCTCTTATAGGAGTAAACAATTCCCTGGATGTTATCAGGAAGACTTTGACTAAAGTGTGTATCGTAACTGCCTCTCTTCAGGGAACGGCTTTCTGGTCAACCATTAACATTTTTCTTATTTTGCTTCGAGATTTCCGTCTTGGAACGTCACTTTGAAGACTTCAGTGCGCAAAACGTATATTTTTAAATAGGTAAAGTTATAATGATTTCAGTTCTTCGCAAAATGAGTTCCATTCAGGAAACTGAAATAGGTCAGTATTGGAAGGCTTGTGCTGCGGACCCATTCCTGAAGTCAAAGTAAGTACCCCCTTCCCTTCCTCCTCCCGGGCTAATTGGTAGTAACATAAAACCCCTTCTCTCGCCTTCCCGGGCTAATTGGTAATGATCTATAATGAACAAAAAGAACTATAAGTATACAGACCTGCACACTTTGTTACATTG
The DNA here is from genome assembly GCA_027574985.1 of Umimayanthus nakama. Lineage (NCBI taxonomy): Eukaryota > Metazoa > Cnidaria > Anthozoa > Zoantharia > Parazoanthidae > Umimayanthus > Umimayanthus nakama. The sequence continues at coordinate 6,011 of JAOBRG010300424.1, forward strand.
CAGAGGGAACATGAAATGTTGGAACCAGCACAGTATCTTCCTCCGAACCGTGGAGAGGGTCTCGTACAGTTTCGTGTGCGTGTTCTTGTGACGTTTGTATCGCACAATATTTGGCATTGACTCCAGGCTCCCCACGTACTCCATCCACCGTGTACTGACAATTGTATTCCATGATTTAAGTTCTTTATTATGTATAAGTAACACTACAAACTTATTGGATTCGGCCGCGTCCTAAATGACAGGTATTTGAGGTCACTTTCCGTTTGTCCGGTATAACCAGTTCAGAGCACCATATGATGTTGTAGCAAGTAATACCGCATCATTTAGAACATGTATATATCTATTAACAATGCCACAACTTTTATGCAATCAACAATTCACAGTTTTGCAGATCTTAAAAATACGTAAACTGGTTCTGCGTTAAAGTCCCTTCGGCAGTAAGCTCCCCGTATAGAGGCCCATTTACAAGGTAACAGAAAACATCCAAGTTGTAAGAAAGAGATTCCTCCCGACATATACTGACTTTTCATTTCAACATGGTGCGATTATAAAATACACTTTCTATAAAATAACTCCTTGTTCCCTTTTAACATATAGCTCAATTTGAAGTCGAAGTAAGAGAAAGATTCAATGCAAGTGGAATTCGGAGCAACAAACGTTATTTTATATCACTTATAAGTCCCCCGGTTTAACGCTCCCCCGCCCCCTTCACTTCCAATCGATTAGCCCACCAAAAACTCTTTACATACTTACATATGCCCAATTAATTTTTGTGGGATTTTACGCTACGAAAAAGAACAATAGCAGTAAAAACAACAGCAGGGGAATATGATCTAGTTTGCCCACCTGCTGGACACGGTGTGAGGTTACAGGGTGAGGTCAAGACATTGACGCCTGCGCATTTCTCACCATCAAACTCAGGAGTGGGGCTGTTGCAACTGCGCACGCGTGATCTGATCCCCTCTCCACAGGAAGTTGAACATGGGCCCCAGTTCCCCCAGCTACTCCAACTTCCGTTTACTGCAAGCTCAATGACAGAACAACCGGTTAACAAATAGTGACCAATTAAGGCAAAACTTGTAAACCTTTATCGTGATTACTACTTAAATAGTATGAAATAACTAGAAGAAAACAGCGAATCGCAAGTTTAAAACAATCATTTTTAACAAAAAGTTGTCATATTTCAAAACGCCATAAACAAATGAACACGTTTAGTGACTTCATAATAACCATGATTGCATCATGTAATTAGTGTTAAAAGACCTGTTCACAATCAAGGGACAGTTATGCAAAAATTTTGGTAATTGGCTAAATGGAGGCTTAAATTTCGAGGGAGGTAGGGGACTTCAAATTGACTTCTTCAGTAAAGCTTTCAATGATTAAGAAAGTAATAAATAGAAATACCATTGGTTATATTAAAATATCTGTTTATCCGTATATCTAGGGAGAAATAAAGTCATTTTCAGTAGTTATGAAAAAAAGGCAATATCTAACATTTTAGTACCTGCAACAAATCTGTAGACATAATTTGTGTGACCCCATCCCACCCCTCCCTCGTTACAACAGTTGTAGTAGCATCCCCTCTTTCCTGAATGGTCCAAATCCCCGGTATATTGGCCATCGCGATGGTACGTGGCGGATCCGTTGGCGCCGCTATAGCATTCGTAAAAGTTCTGCACGGCAAAATAGCGGTAACGCCGCCGGTACGCGGCCCCGGCGCATTGCTCGATAAAGGAGGAAAGCCATGTCTTGTTCTCCCACTGAATGCTGTCTGCCATGTTCAGAAGGAGAGAAGGGAGGGGGCGAGTTCCTTTTATGGCGTAATCATCTTTGTAGCATCCTACAGGCTCAAAACGAGGACTACTACGACCTGCAATCCCAACAGAGAACACTTTTCAGATCGACATTTTCGCCATCTTGACAACAATTACAATTACATTTACACCCCAATTAATGTTACAAGAAGAGCCAAAATATGTTCTAAGTTAATGATAAAGGTCACCTCGAGCTAATCCGAGTCCCTAGAATTAGCCAATCAGGGGCGAAGACGTCTGCAAAACTGTGTATCATGTCGTTCCAGGCCGTATCCGCGATACAAAGTGCGCGAAATTGATGCAAATAGAAATTAAGTTTTTATTACATACTCTTCAGTGTTTAAAAGACTTAATCTTCTTTCCAGAAGTTCCTTAAAGTTGACTCTTCGTCTAAAGTACTGCATTTAGATATACAGTTTTGCTGATGACGGCAGATTAGCTGGACTGTAACAACCAAAGAAGCTTGTCATAGCTCGACAAAGGATGTCAGCCATGCATGTCTTGTTCTCTCACTGAATAACCTTGTTAAGGAGATGCGCCGGGAGGTGGCGAGTTCCTTTCATGGTGTAATCATCTTTGTGGCGTCCCACAGGTTAAAAAGGATGATTACTATAACCTGCAAACCAATTTGCATACCTTAAAGTTCTGGTTAAAGCTGGAGCTTACACAAGTGGTATGGCTGCCTGACCCGTACAGCCCTTACGGTAGTTCCAGGTAATCGGCACCTACCCAGTACTTAATTGACAAATATTGGTTTAAACTGTAAAATTTGAGGTAAAATAATTTTCTTTTATGTTCTCATTTCAAGGAGAGTTAGAGCAACGGCCCAACGTCCCTGTCAACGGACGGTGTGACGAAAGAAGGTCGCCCAAAGTTCAACCCTTGACCAAGCCGAGGATTGAACCCGGGACCTTCTGGTTGGTAGTCAGAAATCCCACCAACTGTGCCAACCTCATGATAGCTGATTCCTTACATCAATGATGGCATTTTTAATATTCAAAAGTTAAAAAAAAAATTGAAAAGTACGAAAATGCAGAGCAGTCTCTTACAAGAGTATTTTCGTTATTTCACAGTTTTTACGATGGTACATGTGTCCTCACGGTGATCGGTCGTTTAGTGCCAGGAGTTAATCATAAAACACCCTGAAAACTTCAGGTTTGCAATAAGGTCAATACGGCCACTCCTTTTAAACTCATTTGTCGTTTTGACAATAGGCCTTTACAGCTAGAGGTCACATGGTAAAAATTCCGACAAAACTGGAGAAAAAAATGTGACAAGACTCCACTGGGAAACTCACACTATTCTAGTTACTTGTGCTTTGTTGTGGAGTCTGGTAAATTCTTTCGCGTTTCAGTTTGGCGTAAAATTGTACCAAGCGGACCTCTAGCTGCAAAGGGCCTACTTGTTTGCGGTATGCGTTTTATAGCACTTATGAATTAAAGTTGTAAAAGCACTCTTTTTTGAGAACATTTTTTATAAAAACATGAGGTTGAAAAAAGCGCCAAACTCAAGAGCGTGCTAAGAACATACTGAGGTTAGAGAAAGGCAAAGAACTTTTCTGATGGATACTGCGCAAAATCATGAAACTAACTTGTTTCTTGGCTATAGTGTTCGTCAGCGAAAATCGCCGTTAGTATTATGCGCAACTTGTTTTCAAATCCATTCAATTCTTTCCCATGCCAGCCATTGTAGCAACTACCGTAAAAGCTGTAATAAGCCCCCTCTCTCTAAATAAGTCTCCATCTCTCTAACAAGCCCCCTCTCTCTAGCAAGCCCCCTCTCTCTAAATAAGCCCCCCTCTCTAATAAGTCCCCTGTTTGGAGGTTAAACTTTTTAATACGCCCCTGCTATCTAATAAGCCCTCCCTCCCCCCTTCCTCTCTCAACAAAAAACTGTAAAATTTAAAACAGAAGGCATACCGTGTTAGAATAGATTTTATTTCTGTTTTTCAGTTTTATAGAGTGTTCGTTGTATAACGCACGAGTAAAAACACCAGTTAGTATTTGCCAAACAGTTAGATAGCACTTTACGCGCGCTCTGATTGGAAAATAAAAAACCTGTAAATATCCACCGTTAGCAAAGCTGCGTGGCATCTCACAACTCCAATGACAGTGTAACTCTGTCTTTGTTAAAGAATTTTAAATAAGCCCCCATTCTGTAATAAGCCCCCCTTTCTAATAAGTCCTCCCAGAGGACCCGAAATTTAGTAAGTCCCCCCTCTCTGATAAGCCCACCTCGAGAGGGTCCGAAATTTAATAAGTCCCCCGAGGGCTTACTAGAGCTTCTACGGTAAATTATGCCGTAGCATATTTATGATCCCGGTTGGTTTGTTCTAGCCTGCGAAGCAGGCGTCATTTGTGTCGTTTGTTGCCTTTCGCAATTGGCCGCGCTTAAAACAGACTCGCTTGGCTTGCTTGACCGCGCTAAACATGTCTGTGGCATGGCTTTCGCGGCGAGAGGCTTGGGCAATACAATCGCTCGCTCAATTGCCTCGAAAAACATGATCGCTCGCTCGATCGCCTCGAAAAAGATTTCGAAGATTCAGCCGCTCAGAGCGCCTGCTTCGCAGGCTAGGTTTGTTCGAATGGAAAACTGCAAGAGTAGGTATATGTTAGAACGCCACGCCCCGATCGAGACTATCTGGTTCTTATAAAAATCGAAAGTTTTATTAAGACTATGAAGAAAAACACCAAGAAAGTGTTCAAGTTTAATGTCTTTTTGAAGTTTGTTTTGGGTCTAGATTTCGGTGTTTGTATTCGCGTGAAAAGAAACAAAGGAGACCTTCTCTATTTGCCTCATTCAGTATATTCAGTTTGTTCAATCTTATTATGTTTGCTTTACAAATGGGCAATTTTTCTTGTAGTGTGACATATTTTTTATTTAGTAGCATTTTTCCAGATATTTTCGTCGTTTCGAGTGATCAACGTGGTTTCTTTCCAAACTTTATCGCAATTTGAAAACAAGCATGAGATTGATTAGAACGGTTTCCATTGGTTAAAATTTAGAATATTTTTTCCGTATGAATAAAAGAGGTCTGTATTTTACGATGTTAAGAGCATTGTAAATATATGAATGAATAAAAAGTATTGCTCTAATACTTTTGGCCCGTCGTTTTCTTTGTTTAACATATTAATAGCACTATCAGTGGTTCCAAGAATCATCCACTTACAATGGATTCATAAAAGTTCTATTTGATCTCCTTTAATCTTTACAATGGTAATCATATCTTCAGCAAACAATTATAACAACAAAGATAATTATTTCAAGAAAGTCAGCCAAGAATATTTTTATTTCCAAACATAACAAACTTCAAAGATAACGCCGACTAAGCATGTAGCATGAATAGGAAAAAGAAACCCCAGATCTAACCCAACAAAAGCCGCGTTAGACTTTAACGTTGTTAACGTCTCTTGAAGAAAAATAACAAGTGAAAAAAGCTGGAGTAGCTATTAGTTTAAATTAGACACAGAAAAGGCGAAAATGGATCTACAATTTTTATTTTTTCTAAGATCACGATAGAGCAACAGCAGTCACATAAACTCTATCTTGTTCTGTGTTCAACACTGAAAGATTGCCCAAGGCACACTGCATGAGATATGAAATTAGAAAGCTTTCATCAGCCGGTTGTATTAACCGGCCATTTGTCAATAACAATATTTTACAACAGGGGACTAAACTGAACACTTACCATTTATAACATCACGAGACGAATTGGAACTTGTTATCTTATCACGTAAGGAAGATCCACTGTTAAACAAAGCAAAAAGAATCCAAAATCTATTCGCAAAAAGCGAATTTCCGTCAAATTCCATTTTGACAACCCAGACTGGTTAACCACTCAGCTCTCATACTGGGTTTCCCAAGATCAGGCAGTGAACACCTGTCTGGGAATATATTTGTCCTAAGTTTAATTAAAGGCACAAGGCCTAATAAACCTTTTCACGGTCACTCATAAATTATATCTCACGCAGTACTCGCATATAATTAATAAAGTTAACGATCATTTTTAAAAGTTAGTTTAACGGTGTTTTTTCATGTTCTAGCTCTTGAAGCTCGTCTTTTTCTTTTGATTCCTGTTGTTTTGTTTTAATTTTTATTATTTTTTCTGTCCTGTTCAGTTTTGCGCTATACTCTTCTTTTATACAAGAACGTAAAATTTTTGGGCGGAGGCTGAATGTTCTAAAATATTTTGAGGAACCCGAGCCACAAAATGTTCTTAAAATGTTCTTCAACATGTTGTTCGTATTGGAAGTGCAGTTTTCTTTTTCCCTTTGTTTGAACCAATCGAAAATAAAAAACCATTTAATTGAATTGGCCGCTAGGCAAAAAGGAAATATATTAACCAATAAAAACGATTTAAAACAAACTTGTACATGCACAACACTAAAAGCGGTGTTGCACTAATGAAGATTAGCCGAAAAAACATATTTTTCCATGATCTTCTGTAATACTCTAAATAATAGTTCTTCGCCTTTCCTGGGGCTCGGCTTCAGGATGTTCTTGGAATGTTCTTAAGTTTTGGGCATTTTTCAGCCTCGTGTTCTTATAAAAAAGGTTTTTATAATAAAAGAGTGTCCTTGTATAAACATCAAACCTGCCTTTCATCGCAAAAGTGAACCGTGAAGTCACCTCGGGTGAAATGTCACTATACAATTAGGGGCCCGGCTTATCGTATGGAGTTATTTTTATAGAGTTATAGCGTAGAGTTAAAGTTAATCCAAAACCTTGAATTCATGATTTTGGAATTCAAGATTTTGGAAAAAATCATTTCCAAAATCTTGAATTCAAAAAACTCTAGCTCTAAGACTTACAGTGTAACTCAATGAAAATAACGCTGCTAGTGTTAACCTCTACAATTAGTAGAGTTGACGACAAGTTGAGAACAGCACTGCAGTGTATATTAGCGAGGAATAGAAAGTCAGACAGTACCGACAGAAAGAGAGATCGAATCGGAGATGTCCGAGCACCGTCACGAATCGTAGAACATTTCACTGAAACGATAAAGTAGAGCTCAAAGTTTAGTCTCGCAGCGAAAGGTAGCTGCTATGTTATAAGTTTTGCTGTGACGTCTAATGTTTTCAACGGTCTTTAAAAGGTAGTTGTGAGGGAATTGAGCCAATCAAACGCTGTTTCATATCACAACCCTGTTTTACCTTAGACAGTCTTCAACAGTTTTTGTCAGGACACGGGTCAGTTCCATGTTTTGCCATGGCAAAGAACTTAGCACTAAAACGTTTCAGTCTAATATATAACACACCTGCATGTAGACTTTATTTCTTTTTCTTTCTTTCCCTAACTTCTCTTAGTCATAAGATAATTTGCAGAATGTTTCCTGGGTTTTAGAGAACTTATTCTTCATAGACGTAACGTTTCAATCCTCTTTTCGGGTTATTCACTAGTATAAACATGTTTACAACACTTCAGGTGCTGACTTGTTTAATGTCATGATTTGGAGATCGCTCTGCATATCATCAGGGCGAGTGCTATAATAGCCAGGCTTTCTGAGAGTTTTATAGTTGACAGAAATGACGTCTGCTACACTATACTCTCCCTGCATCCTGGTAGCACTTCAACAACTTGTCCTTCTCTCGCAGAACACAAGCAAGCGTTTTCTTCTGATAGTAGTGGGGGTCTATTGTCTTTATATTGTCGATGACGTCCTGCAATAGATGTGCCCTACCGCAGTACGAACCCGGGGCGTCAAACTTGAGATGAGTGAAGTGTACGTGCAGATGGTAGTACGATGGTTGGTAGTGGAGATAAACTCGCAGCTGTGAAGCGTCCACTCCATATTGCTTCTTTATGGCTTCCTGACGAACGAAAAGTGAACGAGAAGATAAGTTGACATTCTCTGGTCACCAAGGAGCTTAATCAATAAGGGCGCGAACGTCAGCGAGAACTTTACAAAACGCTGAACAGATTTAACCACAGTAAACAGAGTACAATGATTTTGTGTGGGAATGCAACCAGTTTGAACCTTACGCGCCTTAAGAAACAGAAAGTTCTAGAAAACTTCAGTTTTGAAGTTCTACAATATAGAGAAAGTGAGCAGCAGAACATGAATCATTTTATTCTTCCTGCGGTTTCAAAAACAGAATCTCAAGTTTCCAAAATCAACACACCTTCATGCTAAGTAAAAAGAAGAAACGAAAAACTTATACAAGCAAGAAAAGGGTAAATGGGAAGCTAGAATGAAGTCATTTTCGTTGACGTTCGCGCCCTGAATGGCTTAAGCTCCCTATTCAGAGTCTATTTCTTGAACTTGTTCAGACCTGGCCAAATAGAGAAACAAGTACATCTAATTCTATGCATGTTTGTAACTTGAGTTCAACTTATGCTTAGTTAGGCCACCAACTTACAAAGACTTGCATGGACGGACTTGCGTGGACCTTAATCAACTTTGAACGAGGTCAAACTTGGATGCAATCCGTTCAATGTTTTTTTTATGTTCAAACTCGCAACACGAGCTCGTCACAAGCCACAGAACTCAGTGGCTCTGATCCATGAGCAGGAACATTCTGACTAGAACAAGTTCTGAAAACTCGTGCGTTCCACTACTGATTTACGAACTGACTGATCGAACCAATCAGACCCCCATCCCAACTCTTTGTGGTGGGAATGCTCTTCGTACGTAAATGTTCAAAGATTTTGTTACCGCTTAGGGTACCAGAGACGAAATTTTGACGTTTGCGTTGTCTGGATGTATCTTTGGATGGTACCTTTAGGTTTGCACCTCTTAGAGATTGCATTGAAACTTTCCGACGAGCATCCCCGCGCCAAAAAGTCGCGAGTCTTTTTCTTTTAGGGGTCGGACAGATAGAAAGCAATCTAACACTGCCTCGCATCGATTCGTGACTCCCTTTGACCAAGCCTTCAAAGACAGTTTTTCACTAATGATTTAGCTCACTCCAAATGATGGCAAGTATTGAGAAACAGCTCGCTGCTTTTAGTAGATATGTTGCATGTTTGCATCAGATAAAACCTTGCTTCACTTCCAACCCTAACCTGCGAAGCAAGCGTTTCTGTGCGTTTTCAAAGCAGAGAAAAACCCCATTTTTCGCTCGAAAACTCCTTTCCCCTCCCCCTTGCTTTATTTTTTCGCTCGCTCCAAATTTTTGCGCGGCCAGAATTGTTGAAGCTCTGAAAACCCACAGAAACGCTTGCTACGCTGTCTATTCCAAGTCTCGCTTACGGAAGTCCAAATTGAGAACTCTATCATGATCGAAATCCCAAAGCAGCCAAAATAAGAAGGAACATCAGTAGCCATGTAGACATGACAGAGGTAAAGAATTTCCACAGAGAACAAAACTATTACTATTTTTAAATATTTCATACTCCGACAAACAACATAAGAGATAGAAAAGCCTAATAAAATGTGGACGAGAATAATCGCATTCTTCATCATATAGTTACAGACAAAATTATTATTGTTTCCTTAAATATTTAAAACTTTTCTGTATTTAAATCCTTCTCGTCCTACGACGAAGCTTCTGGCACATTACGTCATTTCCGCTGTGGTAACATTTGTTTTTAAAAAAAAACACAAGTCACAGCAGATCGCGTCAATATATGAGCGTTTCATTGCAGAATGCAGGTCTTTTGAAACCTGTCGATAGAAACACTGAGTGGGCAGAGAAGAATATCAAAACTGCGTCGAACGTGTTCAAAATTATGACAGTGGCGAAGTGTATACACGACAAACCTTTGCTGAACAAGAAAAATTACTGCTTCTTATTAAAAAACCCCGCGTAGTTTAAAAACAAAATTTATTTGCAACTATTTTAAAAGATATCTCCACTTTGTAGCTGTTCCCCATTCTTACCTGTGTTAATACCTATTCTGACCTCTAATCCCTATACTTTTGTAATTCAGGGCCCGGTTGTTCAAAGCCCGATTAGTACTAATCCTGGATTAACTCTTAACAAAACCTATAGAGTTAACCCA
>JAOBRG010300535.1:0-15768 GCA_027574985.1 Umimayanthus nakama
TCTCTGCCGAGTCGAGTCTTCGGCCACATTAAGGGAAAATTTTCCGCAAGTAGAGAGAGCCCAGTCAGATTACCAGAATTTAAATATCCAGTACTTGGTGTTCAATACCATTATTCATTTCCATTTATCATAGTTATCCATCAGTCCCCGACGAAGGGCTGACACTCGAAGCTAAACATCAAACCCCACCGGTGAAAAAACCCATACCAACCCTGATTGATCAATCCCGCATTCAGCTTATTAACCAACGCCGAAAAACTGGTTTTTTTCAAAACTAGTCTTCCCGGTTTTCTGATTTCGATGATATTTTTACGACTGACCGAAAGCAAGACTAGTATTCCGCGAGGACACAGTTCCCTTTTTTTGCCTTTTACTCGGGTTTCTTCTTACGTAACTTCTTTAATACGCATCCGATACCCACAAACCTGTGTATCAATGGAAAGCTTATGAAAATTATCTGGCTGATGGAGAAAACATTTTTGAACATTTTTTGTCTGTAAACGAATGCGAGCTTCATAAGTCAAGCCAATCCTTTCACTTCTGAACGTCAATGTGGCTGTCAGCTTCAATTTACGCCATTTGTAGTTTGTTTATCAGTTTTAGTACCATTTACGCTCTTATTCCGTCTTGGGGATTTTTTGATTGAAATCGTCTTTAATTTTCTGCAGGCGTTTGAAGAAAATTTCCCATTTGCAGCATACAAAACTGACCCGTGTTTGAGTCATAAAAACTAATTGGAGCGGAATTTCAAAATTCCCCAGGACGCTTTTCATCCTCGGCTATCATTTTATCAACTTGCCAAATTTAAAACTTGAGGGAGCATTGATCCCCTGCATTTTTCGAAAAATTCACTCCTTAAGTACACCGCGCGTCATACAACTTTACTTCCGGTAGAAACTTTCGTTCGTCATATCTCGCAAACTATTAGACGTATTGAAAAACATTTTTTACTAGAAGTTCATTTTATATTCTGCGAAAACCTCAACTTTGAAGTTTTGATCAGTTCTAACGTGAACGGTAACCTTAACATTAAGCACCTAGAGTACCAAATACCTTCTACTGTCGTTTGTTTTACCCCGTCTACCCTTAAAAGAAGCTGGCTTTCCAACCCCACTCTGGACACGATTTAGGTGTGTACAATCAACTCCTTTATTCTCTTACTGCAGAACTATTTGCAACTTCTCGAGGTATTTTAAATAATAACTTAACGCCTTCCAGTGTGTATGGAACGGCATTTTTTCTCTCAAATGTTAGTGAGAAACTCCTTCTTACGTCTATTTAATTCATTATCTTGGACTTTTGGACCTCTCTTTAGCCCAATACTTTGGCTGTGAGTTCTAGCCTCTGTTCGTACATAAGTAGAATTACTATAATAACCAACAATTTTCCAATTCCAGAATTTCGAATATGCTAAGTGAAAATCAAAAAGAACTGCCCGAATTAGTTTACAACGAACAAAAACTATTTGGTTTGTAGAGTACATACCAATGTGTGGTCCCTATATCGGTCATTAACGAGAGTGGCTCAAAGCATTGCAGAATGTCATGGACCGCAGAGAAGGAGGCGCTGGTTGTATAGCCCTAACACTTTTTGGAAAATTATAAAGAGCTCCTGCATGAGAAAAATTGTTTTTGCCCAACCACTATAGTTGAGTCACTTCTCAGCCCCATGACTTCCAAAGTAGCTCCGCGGTCCCTAAATGCCACATCCTGAATCGGTTCCACAACACATTTTCTGTCACATAAAAAGGTTGCAAGATTTAGTATTTCTTAAGAAATTATTGTTTTGTATTGGATACGTCAGAGCATAGAAGGAGAATCTTGTGGTTCTTGTATAGCAAAAAAACAGCACTCATCCGACGAAAACACTTTCAACTTATTGTCAATTGGACATTGAATCAAATTCTCATTTTTTGTGCATGTGAGAAAAGTTTGTCTACATAGTGAGAAATCTTTTGCAAATTTTTTAAAACAATTTAATATCTTACACTCCCAGGAACACTAGATGCAAGTTTCTTCAAGACTTCTGAATTTTAAAAGCTACGAAGTACTATCTTGTAATTGTTAGAGATCCCTACAGACATGTTGCGGTCGTCTTTAACTCTACGAACGAAAGATCCCATTGGATAAAAGACAATAAAAGTAACCCAAACCCTATTGTCAAAGAACGCAAACATTAACAAAGAAAGAAAGAAAAAATAAAGGAAGCGTGTTCGTAGAGTTAAGCCTCACTGACATGTTGAGCCAATAACAATTGCTTCCGACACAAAATTGTGTCTTTTTTGTTATTTGTTTGTCCACTTCAAGTCATCCGCCCTAGGTGGTACACCAGTTAACTTCTCAATAATCTGTTCCATTCTAGGCCAAAAGCAAATCAACTCAAGAGGATAATTCAACCAGCCAGTTGTAATGCAGAAGTACGTCTCGTGTGGCGACACATGGTGAATCCGATGATGCTTCCTTGGTAGAATAATATGCCAATCCTGTAGTTTCTCCACCCACCAAGGTGCACCGAAGTAGGTGTGTGACCATTTGTGAATTTGATTTGTCAGCATTACAAAGTAGGCCAAAGCAAAGAGAAAACAGTCAAAGTGGTAGGTGTGGTTTAGGTCCTCCTGATCATATGTGCAATACTTGAATACCAGGTACACCAAGCCAGGTAGTGTCAGCAAGCAGTTGTCGCCATTTGTTTCTATCAAGTCATGACGTGTTATCGCAGTGGGGTCAACGTGGTGTTCACGGAATGGTCGAATAAAGGCCTTCAATGAAATGCATGAGAGTAAGACAATTTGCTTAGCTCTAACATGAACAAGAACAGTTGTATAAGAACTTTCAATTAGATGTCAAATGCGCAATTAAAAATTTAAAAATATATCCCAAACGTACTTAAGAAAGGTAAGTCTGTGCGGGCCAAATCTTATTGAAATGTGTACATGTACAGAAAAGTACATGTTAACTTGCAAAGCAGGCACTCTATTAACGCTGTTGATCATACTGGGCCTTTTGCCTATTTTACTGATGGTCGAGACACAGCTAAACAATAAAAAACTGAACAGTGCATCCTCCATAACGAAAGCCTACTTTGCAGGCTTTGTACAAGTCTACTGGTGCTTTTCCTTCAACCTCTATTATCTGGTCTTCAGTTCAGTGGCAAAATGCCATAAAAATACTTCAGAATGGAACTTGGTGACGATCTATGCTAAAAAGGTTTTTTAGTGCAGTGCTGCAAAGTCTGTGCTCATAAACTAAAAGCAAGATTCGTGATGTGTTTAGAAAATTAGAAAGCCCAACAGAGAATATTTCTCGAAAAAGAAACAGGAACAAAGTTGAACAAAATGTATGCAAACTTTCGTTGTAAACTTAGTGTAACTCACCTTGCCAATCAAAGGTAAACCAACAGATCCCCAGGTGTCACAGCCCCAATGAACAAGGCCAGAGCAGAAATCTGCCGTCAGGATTCCACCAACTAAGATAAAAAATAGAAAGTGCTTATAGAAAAAATGTGGGTACATTTTGCTAAGGTGGCAATAAATCTGAATCAAAGTTGCCAAGTTTATTGATTTCTGCTGTTATAAACAAACATTATGCTCCCAGGCCCGGCTGTTCAAAGCCTGATTAGTGCTAATCCTAGGTTAACTCCATTATTTTAAATAAATTAACCGATCCCTGAAAGCCATTTTGGTTATCAAAACAGTGCTTCTAATGGCACTGTGTGCTCAACTGCCAAAATTTGAAACTTTTTGTTTGATTACTCAAGTTTTCCTAATTAATTGTTAATTGAAATAAAACAAATAAAAAATTTTTTTTTATCCCAAAACTAACAGAAACTGCCACAACCCAAGTATCGAAAGTATCCCACATCATGGCAACTTAGTCAAAGATGTGTTGAAAATTACAGTCACATTGTGCTGAATTTTGAGGATATTTCATTTACCAGTACTTAAATCTTTTTTTTTCAATTATGTTCTGGGAAGACCACATTTGTGTGCTGGAACTGGTCTGTTATACAGTACAAATAAAACAAAAGGGTCTGGTACTTAGATGGTGCTTAATTTACTGCCAAAAGACTGTTTGCTCTTTTGAAATGGGGGATACGATTTTTGTGTTACCAGGGGGTTAAGAACTTCAAAAATTGCTTTCAGTTAAGTAGATCTCCCTGTTTAACTTAACCCTGTCTTACATGGGCTGTTGGGGGTTGTTCTGTCATAGGGGGGGGGGGGGGAGAAAGTACCCTCAGCCTTATTATCTGAAATGGTACTTGCACTTGGTTTTTTTTGCCTCATAAAAAATCAGTTTAAAAGTTTAGGCATCGGCATTTCTTGTGACAGCTTTTTCTGTATTCCAGCTTGTGATTTTGACAGAGCATTCAAGGTTTTACATTTTATTTTGGGTGTCAAGTTTTCATCATCATCATTTATTTGCCATTTTTGTTGTATACATTTTACAGAAAGATAAATAGAATTAATGGAGGTGAGGAGTCCCCAAGAAACCAATGGGCTTTTAGTGAAGGGAACTCCTCACTAAATTAGAATTAGTACGTTAAAAAAAAGTATTGGACACGGGTACACAAGTCATTTATTTTTTAAGCAAAAAGGATTTGAATCTTTTTGAGAAGGAAAAAAGACTAGTTGAGAAAGTTAATGTGGAAGGGAGAGCATTCCATATCTTAGGACCTTGAAAAAGGACAGTAAATTGCTTAACATTGGTTTGACATTTGTGAAGACGAAGACCGGTGGCAGACCTAGTATTATAATTATGGATTTGATTGTTAGTTTCAAATAAATCAAGAAAAATGGATGGAAGCAAACAGTTTTGGTATTTATACATAAATTTCCCAACATGAAAAGAATTAACCCAATAAGTATCTAGAATATTTAGTCGTGAAAATAACGGTGCAGAATGAGCTAAGTAATCGGATTAAAGTTATTGCTCGCATGGCTCATTTCTGAAGAAGGTAAATACGGTTTAAGATAGTAGGATTCGTAGAGGTCAATACAATGCTACAATAAGATATATAAGGATAAACTAAAGTATAATAAAGAGAGCAGAGTTTTTTCTGTAAGAAGCGAGTTCTGAAAATAACACTGATAGACTTTGACATTTTTTTACATACATGGTTGATACATGTATGGGATTTCCAAGTAAGACTGTTATCTATATAAACACCTAAGAATTTGACGGAATTTTTTTCTTTAAGAATTTGATTACTAAAAGAAAATGGCAAATCTGACGAAGTTTTCTTTTGTGCGGGTTTAAAGACAACGTAGTTAGTCTTTTTGATATTTTCCGATAGTTTATTCGATCTCATCCAGCTGTCAATTTTGATCAATTCTTTGTTTAACACGGAAATAAGGTGATCTTGATCACGATGTGAATAAAAAATGCTAGTATCGTCAGCAAATAACAAAGACTCAGTCAGACTTGGAGCAAAAGGAAGGTGCCTTAACTAATTAGGCCAATATCAATTAATAAGTTAATTAATCAATTAGCATCCCATAATGTCATCATGATGTCATTGGATGCCATGTTGATTTCAGGGTGGTCATCTTGGATTATTTTGGAAAGATCAATAATTGCCCAAAATCAACTAGAAATTGATTGAAAATATCAAGCATTTGAATGGAAAAGCTTGAACCAAACATTATTTTAAGCATACAGAAAATTGTTATATCAAAACTAACTCTTTATTTTATGGTTACAAGCTTAAGAATAGTGCAACCCAGCTGTTTTTATTAGCTTTAAACAGCATCAATCGGGCAACTAGTTAAATTTTTTTACATATAAAAATTTTTGGGCTGTTTTTTTTTCTGCTTTCCGCAAAAACTGGTTTGGTCGGATCTGTGCTTCCAGAAGTTAAATTGGTCTAGCCTAAAGTAAAAAAAAGATCATATATGTTGATAACAATATTGTAGAAAATAAATAAAGCAGTATTTTAATAAATCCAACAAAAACTTGTCAATGAAAAAAGTTTAAGATTGAGTCCTCAGTGAGAAAATCCCTAACTGGGCAGGATAAATGTACCGTAACTGCAGACTCTTTGTTTCCCTGGCCCAAGAACTTAGCCTATACTTACGTACTGCTGTTACAACTCTTAATGGTTCTGCTGCCTCACGATGCTTGCACAGGAAGAACAGTATGATGGGCGACAGGATGGCATACAAGGTCACACTAAATGTTTCAAGATATCTTTTCTCTAAAAAAGGAAAAAAAGAACATGTTTATCTAATTGTTATCTCTTTATTAAACAGAAAGCTGTTGAAACCTTTGAAAGTACTAAAACAGTAACTCTGTATTCTGTGTCTTTTTTAATTAATTTTGGATTGGACTAAACAGAACACAGCTCTTACAGGGAGGCTGACTTCAATAATTATTGACATCTTAATGAATAAATGACAGAACGACCACATATTACACAAGGAGAAAAACAGACATACACAAGACAAGAAAAAGCAGCAAAGATGTTTAACATTTCTTTATTTCAGTGACGTTTTGTTTGAAAGATAATATCCCATAAAAACCCTCTTATATTCAGCATACGCAGCAGCGAAACAGCAAAAGAAAATGAAGAAAACATCATAAAACCTGATGTACCACCCAACAGACAGAACTTTAAATGATTTGCGTCACTTCCTGTAACTAATTTTTATGCAGGTAGAGCTAGATTTGACATTTTTGCTGAATTTTTCCAGAAAATTATTTTTCGTCAAGAAGGACCTTGAAAGGCTTCTTTTCATTAAACAGGCTTCAAAATAGGGCCCCTATTTCGAAGTCTGTTTAATGAAAAAAAGCCTTTCAAGGTCAATCTTGACAAAAAATAATTTTTTGGAAAAATTCAGCAAAAATGTCAAATCTAGCTCTACCTGCACAAAAATTAGGGGTTGCACATTATACATTGGTAAATATGGTTAGCCATTTGCAATGACAATGTTCTAATACCAAATGTTTAAAACCACCAGAGAACTGTATATTTTGTTTATAAAGGGTTGCGCTAACAAATTCTTAAGGGCTGGCGAAACAATGCAACAATGTGTGCAACACTGCTTGCAATAGGTAAATTGCACCATGTTGTCACCATTGAAATTGTTGCATGCAACATTGCAAGCAGTATTTCAGATGTAGAATCAGATTCTATACTTGCAGCATTGCATGCAAAAATTTCAGTGAACTTCATTATGTATCCACTTTCTGCAACATTTTGTGAAATGACATGATGCCAGTTTTCGTAATTATTCAAGTTTCAGCCAATCATTATTTAATCGTTAACTTGGGTATGTGTGCATGCATGCAAACAAACAAACTCGGGTAGCCCCTTGGTGTTTGTTGCACACAATGTTGCAGAAAAGTGGCCACCCCTCATTGAAACAACTACAATGTTGCATGCAACGTTGCATCGTGTAACCAGCCCTCATTTGCATACCCCGGAAAATATTGATAAAGGTCAATCTCCAGATTTTTACTCAAATCTTCAGGTCTTTGTGCTTCCAACTCCAGATTTCAAGTATGTAAACTTGTGAACTTTCAGTATCACAGAAGAAATTTCAATTTAATTATTACTTGCCGGGTAAGTTTACACTAAAAACATCCACATAATACAATAATAATCACGCAACATATTTGTCGCACAATTGAGGGAATGAAATTGGTCAACCTATACTATACATGTTTAAACGCTTGATTGGTACCTATACCTAAAGTTAACTTTTTCCAGCTAAAGACCACCTTAGTGACGTGCAGGCAGGCCCGAAGTTAAGGAATACGTGTACATGTATTGTATTAAACTGTACAAAGAAACTCGTATGACCATCAGCCCACCTTGTGTGTATCCGCTTGCCAAGACGGCTTTGCTGTTTATTGTTTCTCCATTCGTCTCTTTCGGTTGAATATTATTCCTTTTCCTCATAGCAACGGTTTTGATGACTTCAACCATTTTGAGATTTGTTTTCTAATAACAAAACTAAAAGCAGTTACGAAACTTGCTTCGGCTAGTTGCATAATTATTTGTACAAGTTTGGCATACGCCAAACCCAAAATGGCGGAAAACTCTGATGGAGCATGCGCATTGAAAGAAACCGCTGTTCATCATTTTGACAGGTCGAAAGTCCAAATCTGACCATGCACGTGAAATGCGATTGATTATATAATAAAAAAATATAATGAACCGTTTGTTTTTGGTGCGTTTTACAGGAATACAAGGCCTTGCTTCTCACGAGACTATGTGTGGAAGGTTGACATCTACGCGTTTATATGCTGCAAAGAAAGGTCAGTCACATCGGGTCTATAGAGTATAATATTAAAGAATGGACAGACGAAAATCAGGAAGATCATGTAGCACCGTTCAGTTTCCTCAAACATGGACAAAACGCAAATGTCTTAAAGCAACTAGAAATTTTGGGTTTTAAAGAAATAGAAACACAGCTTTTTGTGTGAACTAGCCTGCGTGCAGACGGTGGTAGATAAATATTTGGTGTATAACGAGGTTATTTTCCTCTGCTGTGCGCAGGCTAGTGTGAGCTTGCAGCGAACAGTTTCTCCGAGATCACACGGTACAATCACGCCATGTTCAGGAGCCAATGAAAATGCAGGTTAATCGATTCCATAGACAATAACTAAAATTAATTATGCTGAGGGAAGAACGAATATGTCGAATATTGGTTGACTTTATTTTTTTAAATTCGTCACATAAAATTATACTGGGTATGACAGGGGAAGGGAACAGAGCTTGTGACCTGGTCCCTACATATTTAGAATGTTTTTGTGTGTGTGTGTGTGTGTGGGGGGGGGGGGGAGGTGGGGGGTTGAAGTAGTGTTTTAAAACCTGTTGATCACATGCACTCGACCAAAATGCAGCAGGTATAACTACTGAAGTCTTGCCATAAGTGTATCATAGTAGTCACAGTAAATAGTAATCCATTTAGTGACTCATATGATACTATGCGAAGGCATAAGGGAATGGGTCAATTGGACCTCTCCCCTCAACTTTTGACACTATTTATTTGATTATTATGATATTTGGCATATATAATGACTATGAGCTTCTTTTGTACTTTCAGTTAAGGGCGTGTTCGATTGACTCTATTTCGGAATAGGAATAAACAGAATAAAAACTTTGTTCAATCTTATTGGCCACAATTCCTGCCAAGCTAAAAGAAAAACACCTGTGAGTTATGTATCTATCTGATTTGTTAGAATTAGTACAGAAGAAATTATTTCGAATCATCTTTCCTGAAACTCATTATGGAGAGGCTCTAGCTGTGGCATCCTTCCCAACACTCAAGGAAAGAAGAGCTGAGGCGTGCATAAAATTTATGAAGAATGCAAAGAAAGCTAAACTTTCTTATAGCGCGGTGCCGTCAACGCCACATACTATGCCGTACAACCTGCGCTCTTCCTCTAGTGATAGACCCGTATCTAGAGTGACTAGAACAAAGCGGTTTAATGAGTTTCTCACAGTTAAGTATCAACAATAGAATAATTATGTTTACCTAACTATTTATTTATTTTTTCCTTTCTCTAAAATATTGTAATCGATGTATGACTGTATGTATGTATCGGACCCTTCCTTGTAATTCAGTATATGCTGCAATGAGGATGAATAAAACACCATTGCCATTACCATATTTTGACCCAGTGATTACTTTTAAGTAAATATTTGATTGCTCTGCAAATGAGGAGACAAATTTGAAATTTCATTCTTTTTCCAGAATAGACGGAATAGGGTCAATCAAATGCATCCTAAGTGTAACCATTGGGTTTCTACTTGGTTTCCATGGTAACCATAGTTACATCATCGAGCTTGCATCAGCCACCATCTTGGATTTTCAACTTTTAAGATTTTATTCAGATTTCAATTGAACATGGTACCAAAAATGGAGGGAAAACAGCATTTAGCAATTGAAATCAACAAAATATTAGAATCCACTGTAAAATTGTCAGTACTTAGTTACTTCTTAGTGAAAAATTGAAATTTCATAGTCAATGCACAATTTGTTTGTGTTACTATGATGAGGTCATCAACTGCAACATTACCTAATTAGTGTCAAAGTGATTGTCATTGGCTGATTTTTACCTTCCTATTATGCATGTTACAGGAAAAAAGAAGAAAAACGCACAAGTTGCCTTTGACCCTGATCTTGCAGAAGACTTTGTGGATCTCCAGAAGCTTAAAAGCAGTATGCAGAGTTCTTTGGAGAAGCTTCGACAGGACTACATTAACAAAATCACTCTTCAAGTTCGCGCAAACTCCTTTGATCATATACGAGTTGAAAAAGAAAATCAAAAAGTTCCTCTGGGTCAGATTGCTGAGATCTCACTAAAGAATGAACAGATGGTTGTTGTTGATATGTCAAACTCTCCGACAGTAAGTGTTGAATCAGGCATGTTGCCAGAATTTCTTTTGCCCAGGGTGTATGTGGGAACTGAAGGTGCAGACTTGGAGGTGGGTTCCAGGGACATGCTCCCCAAGGAAAATTTGAGAAAACTTGGGTTGCCATGAATTGTACTTTATAGTTTTTCATGGTGCAGAAAGAGAATATAGAATAAAGCCACAAAAAAATAAGTTGCCAGTGCCAGATCAAAGATCGAAGCAGGAAGCAGGTCAGTGTTCTAACCATTGAGCTACGCGTTTGTTACAGAACTCACAGTTGACCTGCATACCATAAATGGCGTCATAACTCAGCAGTATGACCATCTGCCGAGGCATCCCAAACATTGACTCAAATCCCATTTCAATATATGTATAAGGGACCATTCACTTTTTATGGGTAGGGGGTGGTGGTTTCTGGGGGGGGAGGCAATCCGAAAATTTTTAACTTAAAAGGGGGGCATCCTAAAAATTGAGGGGGAGGGGGGTTTATGCAGGGAAATGTACTGGTTTGAGGGGGGCACCTGAAGGAAAATTTTTGGGGGATCATACAAATTTTTCAGAGATAAATAAAAAAGCCACTGCCCCCCCCCCTCTACCCATAAAAAAAGAATGGTCCCTAACATACATATCAATTAAATTCTGTGACTCAGGCTACTCCCTTACTAAAAGTGCAAACAGTTTAATTAGTGAATACATGTAAATTGATGTAGAAAATGAGTTGAAGTCTGTGAAAAATGTTTCTTTCAGCTAACAAGAGCTGCAGCACAGGCAATCAAGGATATGGGAATGAACTATGAACCAGTGGTGGAGGGACAGATGGTAACATTTACACTACCAAAGTGCGTAAATACCTCTTATTAGCTGAGTGCGAGGTCCGTACGGCAAGTTATGGACCAAGTTTTTTCCTTCCTTTTATGGCCCAAGCGAAAAGCGTGCGGCCACGAAACCAAGTAAGGAAAAAACGAGGATCCATAACTTACTGTACGGATCGAGCAAGCGAAGCTAACAAGATGTTTATTATATGGCTTTGTTGATTATTCCGGATTTGAAACGTTGATTAAGGGCTGGAGGTCCGTACGGCTACTTACGGACTTGGAATTGACCAATCACAGTACGCGAAATCAGTCAGCCATATAATAATTACACATACACCTGTACAAGTACAGCTATTTCCAAACAGTTTGACTGTGTAAAACAATACCAAGATCGCTAAGTATTGTTGGTCCTATAATTTCTCTAAATGTTGTCAAGCTGACCTTGATCTAATTGATCGAAATAAATTAGAATTTTTTGTGCAATCGATGTATACGGAGGACATTAAAAAAGGGGAATTGCGATGTGAATCAGTTTGTTTTCGAGTAGCAAACAATGGATATTTTGAAGGAGTGCAGCAAGCTAAATACGGTAACCCTTAAAACAAGAACGTAAAATTCATAATGCCTAGCTTTGGTGTAAAAATGTAACTATCTTTGTTTTACACAGACAAGAGCCCTTACATTTCAAAGCCCGAATCTCAATTGCGAGCTGCTCATTGCAGGACTCATAGTCAAGAGGGAAAAGTCTAATCATAACGTCTCATCTGACGGACTGTTTTTGTTCGGTTTGGTAAACCTCTTCATCATGAATACTCTTCCTTTCTCAAACTTATTTCTTCCCGTTGCGTAGTAAAACCAAGTGCACAAGTTGAATGTATGAGTATGTCGAGAATAGTCCATGTCTACTGTCTCTGTGCAAGACAGTCGTTTGTGAGGCGCAGCTTACGTTTTAATAAGCATTTATTTTTCGCACCACAGAATGACTCAGGAGTATCGCGAAAACCTGGCCAAGCTTGCCAAGTTGTTTTGTGAAAACTCCAAGCAAGGCATTCGAAGAGTGCGACAAAAGGGGTTGAGTGATGTCCGAAAGAACAAACAAGGAAAATCTGAGGATGATGTGCGACTTGTGGAAAAAATGGTATGTTAAAATGAATGCTGTAGCTAGAGCCGAGTGGTGTTATAGTTACGAGCTGTAACTTCCTTGTCCGCAGAACTGAGAAAACAGGTGAACGGGTAAAATGAACGAGCGAGCCGTCGAAGCCATTTTAGTTCCCTTTCGTAAAAGGCTCATGCCATTTGTAACAGTCGATGCCTTTTGAAAGAACAGTCTGTTGTCGTTTGTTTAAAGAAACAAGGTCTTTATCGCGGAAATACAACTAATACCACTGTAACTCTAAGCTAAGAAAATGTTGAAAAAAGAATTACCGTGTTTTGAACGTGTGACTGCTTGCATTCCAGTCCTGTTCACTGCCACCAGACTAACAACTCGATTTGGTTGCCGTTTGTATACTTTTTTTGTGTGTGCACATTACAAATGGCATCGACTGTTGTTGGAAATAGCAAAGACTGATACAAATTTATGAAAGGGAACTTCACACCAGCGAGTCTTAGCTGCTCGCTCATTTGTTTTTCTCGACCGCTTTTGTTTTTGTTTTTGTCTTTGTCTTTCTCTTTTCTGAAAAAGAAAAAAAGAAGACAGGCTCGCAGTGCAAGGGTATTGTGCTTTGCCAGCCTTTCTTCTTTTTCTTTTAATTGGCACGATAAAGACCGAGGCTTATGTTTCACGCTGCAAATCCATATAAAATGAACAAAAGGTTAGTGACTTTTTTCTCGCCGCTCGCCGTAATAATGTCTTCACTACTTTGATATTGCAGATCCAACAGTTAACAGACGAGTTCAGCGATAGTGCAGACGTGTTACTCGACGCGAAAACGAAAGAGCTGATGAGAAGATGACATATCGCATTCTATTATTTACTGACCAAAACATTTTTAACTGCATTTATATTTAATGACTTAGTTACCCTGGGCCAGTTGTTCAAACCTCGATTACTCCAGTACTAATCCCGCGTTATGTTTTAATATGATAGGGTTAAACCAGTGATTGAGCTTTGAACAACCGGTTCTATGGCTGTAACGTGCTTGTCGACTGATAGTAATAACAATTAAAAAAAAACCAGCCAAAACGCTAAAAGCGCATTTTATTGGCTCTTCTATAGTGACGCGCACGCATGCATGTGCGAGGCAGCTGTTGTAGGCCGGGATCTTAGAGAATATCTAGATAAACCAGCTCATGTTGACCAAACAAACTGGCGCAACTTTTTCTTTTTATCGGCTTTCCTAGTTTCCACTGAGCTTCATAGAAACTAACTTCTTTGTACTCTAGTGTTGATTCATGCAGCGATTGTAGGACTCCATAATCTCCTTTCTGATTTTAAGCGTACAAGAGAGTTTCATGTCTACATTACCAGAAACAAGGATGCTCTAAGGATGCTCACTACACTTGTTGCCTGTCAGAGACCAAGAACAGCCTTCAAGCTGGTATTGACCTAAGGGGCGCACCCTGATAAGATCAGTCCGGGGAGGGTGGTGGGCAGATTTTTGATGTAAAATTTTTTTTTCTGGTAGCTTTGGGGCTGCAAGATTTTTTTTGGCCAATGCTTGAGTTTTTCTTAGTGGTCACACTTTTGCATGATTTTTTCCTTACAATTTTGCCATGCACGATATTTTTTTTTGGTAACTGCCCGCCCCCCTTCCCCAGAGATCTGATGGTCCGCCACCAAATTAAAATTCTTCCCAGCGACTCTTCCCCTCCTTCCGAACCCACTCAACCCACATCACAGATGCACAACCTGAATGTTATCCTATAACATCCGCGCGCAGCACAGACAGTGAAATAATGGACATGCCCCAACCTCGTACCCAGGCTCCGTTCACTTGCGGGGCTCCTCGTGAAAGATTTCATGAGGAGCCCTGCAAGTGAACGGGGCCTGGGTACTAGGTTGGACTTCGATTCGAATCAAAGAATACGCTCGTCGATAACTCATTTATGCTTTCGGCGCCAACACTCTGGCTTAATCTGCCCCGTAGAAGCTCTACAATATCAGATATTCAAATCGAAACTTTCAAAACCTATATTTTTGAAGATTTCGTTGAGATAATGTCCATTTATTCTTGTTGTCAGTGTTACATCTGGGGAGTTGTCAAACATGCGCGTAGAATATATCTTGTATAATGCGCGCTAAAACAACTAGCTTTGTTTTCGTCATCGTCACTATTATTAATTTTATTGCTACTGTTGTTGTTTTTATTGTAGCTAATATCATTAATTTATCATTATTAATACTATTACTATTTTGTGTTCGGTATGGAGCCGCTGTTCGGGGAAGAACCAGCACTATCTAAAAGAACAAAACCAGGGCTCCCGCGGGTCATCAAAAGTCTATTTTGATTCTTGCAGATTTAAGGCCTTAAAAAGGTCTTAAATCTCCTAGAAGTTGTTTTTGATGTCTTAAAAGGCATTAAATATGTAAGGCAATGAAAGTGAATTTTTCTTGCAGCCAATTCATTGACATATTCTTTTCATACTATACAGTATCTGGGGTAATTTTAGGTTCGCGTCTGAGTGTCCTCAGTATACTATAACTTTTTTGTTGTTAGTCGTTTAAAAAATAAGTTTGTATAGATTTTTGTGAAGATGTGACCTTGTTTACCATGGAAAGTGTTTAAAAGCATTTTTATCTCGCTAAAGATTCCTTTTTCTCATTTTTTGTATTGAAAAACTTGTCTTTATTTTTTTTGACTTTCGTATTGAAAGTCTTAAAAAGGTCTTAAATTTGTTAGCTGCTGAACTGCAGGAACCCTGAGAACGAACAATGGCATGTACCGAGCTTAGGCTGCCTACAGCTAGAATGATTAATGATGATATAATTGAAGTTATCGTAAGTATAAGTTGCCATGAGGGTTATCGACATTCTTTTTTTGATACGTTGAACTGTTGCCATGGAAACCACAGGAATCGTGCACTGGGAAGTTTGTTTTCATACAACTGTCGAAGAAGTAGTAACTACCGGTCCCTCCGATAGTGAGCTGCGGCCCGCAATTGTCCAGGTTAAGGTAGTCAGGTGCGGTGCCATGGCAACGATCGGTAACATTCTTGACATTCCTGCACGTGACGTTTCCCCACCACCAATTAAGAAAGCTTCCAGTTTCCTTTCTGCAGGAAATCCAGTGGTTTATGTTGGACTTCACAAGAAAGTCAGGACCCAGATTGTACCTTGGAAATAGGTTCATAGCATTATTAATAATTTTGTCTCGAAATGCCGTTTTGCTTTCATTTTAGTTCTCTACTGCATGTTAACTTTTGGGTTTTGACTGACAGTTCAGTTTGTTTTTTTCTAAGTTTTTATCGAATTGCATAAAACCAAAGAACTCGTCGATACATTTTATTTACAATTTGCAAAAACTTTGTTGAAACAGGTTATTTCGTTAGTTAAGTTTTGGCTTCGATTACTATGTTACGGCAGTCATAATTGATGCCTTTTAGATCCTTTGTCTTGATTTTTGTTTGTGTACATTTGTAGCGAATTAAT
>JAOBRG010300757.1:0-15766 GCA_027574985.1 Umimayanthus nakama
TTTTAATTTAGCGATTTTTTGAAAAATCGCTAATATCGCTAAATTAAAGTGTCGCCAAAATTTCATGTAATAAGGTATTACAAAGCATACGGCAAGGGTCAGACCAAATTTGGCTTATATAAAGCCTCTTGTTCTGTAAAGTTACTACATTATTTTTTTATCGGTTACGACAAAAATGTAAAACTGAAATATAGGAATAGAAGGAATTTTTTCAGTACGGTAAAACCCCTTGAACTTTACCTGTTGTTTTACGACCAAACAAATGACAAGAGATTACTACCTTTTGATTGAAAAAAGACATGCAGTCGGTGTAGTAAGCAGTATACGTAATGGTTTTTACGACTAAACAAGTCAAAATAGTTCAAGACTTAAGAAGACTTTCTTTTTTAAAGAAAAATGGACAGGCTAGAGTTGGTGTAGTAAGCAGTATGTAATGGTTTTACAACTAAACAAATCAAAATAGTTCAAGACTCAAGAAAACTTTCCTTTTTAAAGAAAAATGGACAGGCTGGAGTTGGTGTAGTAAGCAGTAAACAGACGCAGGAACTAGACTCTCTGCCTCAGGCCAGAGTAACAAGGGCTGTGCTTTTAACTATCGTCGGTGCTTGCTGTACAACTATGAACAATGTCCGGCATGTAGTCACATTGGTGGCGCAGGCACGACACTAATGCAATTTACCTTCATCTATATAGACAAACTAGTCTGAACTTAGATGGAAAAAAGCAAAACCAAGTCTGCAGTCATTCTGTTCGTGGTAATATCAACGAACGTGGGTATAAGAGAAAATGCGACAGAAAGGAGGAAAAACTCGTGCAAAGCACAAAGGGAGGGAAAAATCCTGAATGAAAAAAATGGCTATTAAATTTTTTATAATTGCTTGAAAATTTAGCAAAATCCGCTATCAAGTTCCTTAATTTTCATACTGAAACTCGTTATCTGAAGAAATCTATAGCTGCTGTTATTACTATTACTATGTGTTCGCGCACATTTTATTAAGAACAATTTTATAAGAACAACAAGGTTTGTATTTGCCCAAAAGTTAAGAACAAGATAAGAACAGTTGAAGCTCGGCTTCCGAGACGCAATTGTAACTGCAAATTTTTATTGAAAAAAACAACACATCACGTTATTTTGGCGTTTCAATGCAGTTAGAAACACTGAGCGAGCAGAGATGAAGCGAGTGCCGAAGTGTGTATATGGCATTAATAAACCCATGCTGTAGAAAAAAAAGTTAACTTTAAATGTATGTCAATGTTCTGCAATAGAACTACTCAAATTGCAGTAAATCTAGATTGTAAGTTATTACAACAAGTTTGTACACTTCTGTAAGCACTGCCCACTAAAATAATGTTGCCATTATGGTGAAATTGTGGTTTGTACAAAAGTTAAGAGCAAGCTAAGAGCAATTGAGGCTCAAATCGTGCAAAAACTTAAGAAAACAAGGCTCAGCCAAAATTTACTGGTTCTTATACAAAAAAAAGCGTGTATAGTATAACTGTACCCGAGTTATTGTTGTTTGATTTGACCTCAGATAAGTGTTTGTAAAACAAAACACGAGTTTCTTTGATTGAGCTAAAACCTTAAAAACAGTGAACATATGTTCTGTGATGTATTTCATTACAGAGTTTTGCGTCATTTCTCACAGTAAAAAGATTCTACAGAACAATTGAAGACAAAAATAATTCTTTGAAAGCAAATATAATGAAAAGATATTATGCAGATTATACGACCAAGGTCGCAATACAACGTTAATACTCCTCTAATGGGCCACTGGCAAAAATCACAAGTCTATACATTCCATGAAGCTAGTTTAGATCGTGAATTCATGAGGTAAACAGTTTTATCAATTGCATTAGATAGTTGTTCGATCCTTTCGAAAGTATCTGTTGATCGTTTTCTTAATGTCTACAAAAAAAAGTCTCCTTTTAAAAAATTATGACTAGGGTTTAGCTACAAAAATAATCGGTTACCTTAGATGCTCGGTATTTCCAAATGTACCGGTATACTTAGTAATTTAGTTCTTTTTCCTTCACAAGGTCATAACAATTTATATAAAATTTTGAAACGTAAAAACTGAACAAAATTTGTTGCTGTTTTTGTTGTTGTTGTTGTAAATCTGTTCCACATAGCTTTCGTGTCCTTGAAAGAACTAATTTTTGCAAATAAATAACCTGATCACTGTTAAGGAAAATATCTCTCCTGCTTTGCGCCCGACGGTAAATCTTTTAATATTTTATCGTATTTACCTTTGCCGGACCTGGTTCTGTCTGTCATCTCATCGTCTGAACCATTACTGCAGTGTACACTTATAATGAATTGAATAAACAAACAAACAGTGTACCTTCCTTAGAACAAAGCTGTTCACTTTTTTCGAACATCCGTGAATTACAACCGGTGAACTTCGCGGGTTGTTGTTTTAAAGTTTGCCTGTTTGATGCTGAAAACTTGAAACCTTAGATTAGCTTTGTTTTAGGGATTAGGATTGATTTCACTATAGCCAATCATATGAATGTTTTTCTTTGATATGAAAGGACAAGCAGAAAGAAATATTTTTGAAGTGATTTTGTGCATTCTAATCGATTCAATTTCGAGTTGATTCAATTGTGTTGGAAAAACTTGAATATTGATTTGACATTTCAGAGAAGTAGAGCAGTCTAAACATGACACTGTATTTTCACATGGCCCCTTTCTCCAAAACTACTGCTAAAAACTTATCCATTGACGGAGGACTTTTAAGTGAAGTAAGTCAATGTTTTGTAAAACCGCTGGGTTAAAGCAAGTGATGTTCAATTTGTGTTTATTTAAATGATAACGGCTAGTTGCCGTTAAGCAGTTCAGCAAAACATTCGCTCCATTGTTTTTGTCAAAAGAATATTATTTTATTAAAATTGCGGCGTTATTTCTTTTCTCATTTTGGATATATATATATATATGTATATATGATGGCAGTACAATCTGTTTTACTTGGGACAAAATTTTAAACTGAAATGTATTTCAAAAATTTTAACTTACCGAGAGTTGGGAGGATGAAGGTTAAAAATATTATATGAAATGGCAGCTTTGTGTCTGACGTCATCACTTGAATCAATTACGGAATATTCTTGGAACGATAAAAAGAATTGCACGGCAAGAACATGTTCCAGAGGCCAGCTGAAAAGCGGAAATGTAGGCTGATAAATTAGTTCACACAAACTAGCGGTAACGAAAGTATAAATATCTATGAAGATGCTGTTCACGCTCTTCTTTATAGGAATCCGTAAATATTGTCGAGGATCATTTCCTTAATTTCTTGGCATCTCAGCCTCAATTTGTTCTTAGTAATATTGTTCTTATTTCTATGAGCGGTTTGAATTGAAGAAAAAACAAAACAGATAAAAGGCCTAGCTAGGAAAACGAAACGGTCGCACCATACAATCATGTATTATTCGGCTGTCAGTTTATAGGCGAACTAGTACTACCTTCATTGTTTTAAACTGAATTGGTAAGCTAGTTAAATTATGAATGTCAATCAAGCTTAATTTCCATCTGAAAAAAGTTTACAATTATTGAACCATAGCCTGACCTTAATCTTAAATTGTGGACAATTTGAGCCAGAAAAGCTGTCATATTTTACTCGTTCACAGGAGTTAAAAGCACCTTTCGTTCCTTTTTAATATTTGTATATCTGGAACTGGAACCGTGTCTTCACTCTAAACGGCGATTTAAATAAAGGTGTTTTATTATGGCAATATTCAACTTTTACTGTTTAACTCATTTTCATATTTTAAACACATATCGATAACACACTAAAAATGAATCCTTTTTATAGCATTTTTTATATATACATATATAATTCTGCATATACACTTACATCAGAGTTTAACACAGTCCCTACTTTTTGGTTCGGTGAATTCAGTTTTTAAAACAATCTTTGTACTTACTAGTTACTCGACCAGCAGAAATCTCAAGATACAAGGCGATCCAGTGTTTGCCTCATAGCTCACCGTAATTATCGTCAAAGCCAAGGTTGTTACCAAACAAATAAATTATTGAAGGGATGTCATTAAGAGTTTCTGAAACTTCCTTCCCATTTAAAATTAAAAAATGAGTCTTTAATTTTCATTGCTGTGCGCTTTAGAACGACGTCGTTTTTCAAAAATTGTGTTCTTACTCCTGCAATGAAACTGAATTTTGTCTTTCTTTGCTAACTGCTTCCTGATTTTGTCTACTAAGTACTAGTTTCTTAAGCTTTGTTTGAGGCTCTCTTTCACAGCGTGTTCCTTCCGTGGGCATAAAAAGCCGGCGCAGTTGTCATTAGCAACAGGCAAGCAAACAGCCTTGACAACATCTTTTTCTTCTTTAAAAGAGCTTGACATGGTCATTGTAGCTGGAGGAAAACGATGAATGAAATTAAGGTAAAGACGTTTTAATGGATCCTATATTTTGAATCACTTTCACCCAAAACTGACTTGGATCATTGGTTTTCGGCATGATTAATTAGCAGAAGTACGCCAGGCTAGGTACGCTTTGACTCTAGCATGAAATTGCAGGCGCGTAGGCAGGGGATACAAAGTGTGCGAATGATCCCTCTTCCCCCCCTCCCACCCTCACGAGACGAAAAGTCCGCCTGGAAAGAACTAATTCGACTGATACAATGTTAACTTACAAATAAACAGATATAAACTGTTTTTCTTCTAAATTATCAAGCGATGTTGATTTTCTTCTTCTAATTACCACTCTATATTCTCTTTCTCCAACATGAAAACGCGCTAAATACAATCCAAGGCAATTTAAGTTTTCTTAAACTTTCTCGAGTGTGCATGACTCCGTCCCATCACTGCCTATACGCATCCCTCCCCCCCCATAAAAGTTTTGGCAAAGCGCCTGAATTAAATGACTGTCAAGCTTTCAAAACAAAATACGACTTCATCAGCATGAACGAAAGAAAGAACACGTATTCAGATCAGGGAGCAGAGGACTTAGCAGATCGCTCAGAAAGAAAAAATTGCCACAAGCCCCAAATTATTTTAAACTTACTAGAAGAAAATAAGCATAATTTTGTGTCCGGCTAAAAGTTAAACTCTACGCCAGACCCTTCGTGCCGCCAGATCATGACAAGCTAACACACTTAGCTTACCTTAATGCAATTGCTGGTCTGGTTATTTTCGGTATTATCAAAACGTTAACAATCAGGCTTATAGATATCCTGGTTTGGCACCAAAACTAATAAAAAGGATTATTGTATGATTGGTGTAAAGGCTGGTTAGATTTTCTCGGTAGCGAGTGTGTGGACCTGGGGAGTGGGGTGAGGTAGGGAGCTGAGGGGGTGGGGTGAGGTAGGGAGGGAGGGAGGGGGTAGGGTTGGTGATGGCGTAGGGGCAGGTCTGTTGTAAAGAAAAACTGTTCGAATGATTGGCGTAAATGGGCTTCCAATCCCCAACTTCCGGCAAAAAGGTATTTACGAGTTGGTGCCCTGTGTTAGTTCTAAGTTATTGAGGCATTTTCTCTTGATGAAAATATTTCACTAAATTTTTACTGCAACTGAATCTCGGAGGGAACTGAAGTAAAACTGTTTCATGCAAATAGAACTGGTACTGCTTATGATTAACCTTTTCTTGCCCCGCTTGTTGAATTAATGAGCCAAATTATGGCCGAGTAATGACTTTTAGCCTCAACAATGGAATGGATCCAGCAAAAACTTGCATTAGCAAAATGGTCTATACGTCCAATCGTTTTGCCACCCCCACCCCCCCTCCGCTCGAGCCCAGGTATATAAGGAGGACCAATAATGGTGTCGGAGTGGGGAAGGGAAGAAGTAAAGGGCTGCATGCATCAACCCATAAGACAAACTAAATAGTTCTACATCAACACGAGGAAAATAGAGATACTTGCAGCTAACAATTACACACACGAAATTCGCCATATCTGATTGTTTTCACTCTACTATACGTAAATCATTAGTCCGTATCTAGAACTTGGTAAGTTCATTCACAAAAAACGTGTTCAAGCTTTTTAGTTCATACAAAATCCAGTTTATCCTCAGCAAGCTCAATGATTAATGGACGATACTCCTCAACTTTAGCCGCGACCAAACCTACTCTCGAACCCAAAGTTCCAAAGCTTAAGGCGACATAAGACGGCTTATGGCAGTATAAAGAAAACTTGGAGGCAACCTTGTGGAATATAAAACAATTTTGTGCGACTTAAGGCAAGTTTGTACGCCTTTGTGAGGACTTAAGGCGACTCTGTGCAACTTATGCAGAGTAGGTTAACAACTGGGAAATAACTTTGACCTTGCTGCACTCAATTAGTTGTATTTTGAATCAGTTGATCCCCGTTGGTTGTTCCACGGCTGCTTGGTTGAGGAAATACATCCAATAACCCGCAATAAAAATACCATACGCAACTGGAAACAGGACCCGTGACACCTTATCAACCCAATGAACCGGCGTGGACGTATTTTGGGGGGGCTTCTTCTTGTGCGGTTCGGCTACGGGCGCTTCACAGCGGGAACCCACTCGGCGTTGTTTTAACACGGGTTCTTTGCCATCCATGGTGGTTGTTATGGTGACCACAGGGTCATTTAGGACTTGTATCGTGGCGAGTTTGGGATTGTTTCCAGTCTCGGGAGTTCTGGATCGGTCAGTCTACGAGATATAAAAATATTTAGTTTCACGTCTACAATAGTTGAAATGATTGTGGCCAGTTAAGGAGAAATATTGGTTTCATTATGCAAACTCAAATAAATAAATAAACAAACAAACATACATACATACATACATACATACATACAAACTAACAAATAAATAGATAAATAAATAAATGAATGAACGAACAAATAAACACACAAATAAATATATAAACAAATAAAAAAATAAATGCAAAAAGAAATAATAGTGAAAGAAAGAAAGAAAACTTAACAATTAATTGAGTAGAGATAAAAAAACCTAAAAAAACTAAATCTTTAAAAAAAATTGAAGCATCAGCTAAAATGTTTTAAATGATTTAAAGTTTTTAAAAATTTTTAAAGGTTTTTCCATCTCAACCAATTTTAAATTTTATGAAGCTTTGCATCTTCTATGTGCATCGAGCACTATTTGGAACTTGTGAAACCAACGTTTTGCAATAAATTAATAATTAAATGTATAAGTAAACAAACAAACAAGCAAACAAATCTTCAAGTCACTTAATTTAAAAAGATCAATAAAAAAATCACTTCCTTTCTCTACAAGCCAGGTATACAAGGCTCAAATTATGGTTTCAAAAACCTAATCATTTCCTCTTTTGGGTAAAAGATAAGCTTGCAAAATCCCGCCAAAATAACAAACGGGCCAGGTGACGTCATATAAAATGACTTCGCATAGTGACCCCAAGTACCTTCAATTTCGATCCAGGGATTCCCTCAAGCTTCTATCTAAATATTGACTTACTTGATTGTTGGTGAGGAGAGCAGCAATGGATATGTCCTAAAACACAAATTAAAGTTAGTTTGGGCGAGTCGTTAACAGCTTATTTTCTCCTTTTAAAAATCATTTGTGCAAAAAAAGATGCTTTGCTGTGAGAATAAAGGGATTGGTCATCACCGCTCGGCAAAACTGACATTGTTAGGCATCAGCAAAACTGAAACTCTTACCGCACCCTTTGTGCTGTATATACATACCGCGTCATTGTCGTCTTCTTCTGTCCTGCCTGTCTTTAGCTAAAGAAACAAAAACATAAACAAAGTTTAAACAAAACTGAAGATTTTTTATAAGACTCACAGTGCTCTTAAGAATTAGCTTTTTTCGCCCCTCCCACACCTTCCCTGCTGTTAAAACTTTCTTCAACGTGATCAACATGTTTTCTTTTATGACTCACCGTAAATCTGAATATCTTCAGCAAAATCCGCTAAATCAGCAACCTGTTTTTAAACCATAAAGTTTACTTTTCTTCCTTCTTTTTTCTTTCTTTCTCTTTTGTAGTTTTCTTTGTCTCTATTTTTTTTACTTCTTTTTTCTTTCCTTTTCTTTTCCTTTTTTCCCTTTTCTTTCTTTTTATATTTAAGTACTACTACTTTACAAACATATCAATGAGTTTAATCTCTCCGGCTTGCAAACAAGGTCAGTCTAAATCTAACTAGAACTTGTTGTTTCCGACGACAGCTCTGTAGCTAATAAAAAGTTCCTTGGTTGGACATCAATTCGTTTTTAAAGTATTACGTTATTGAACATGTATTTTAAAACATATTGTCTTTCCCTTTTGATTACCCCATATACATTTGGAACACTTCAAGAACATGAAATGTTAAAATAGGTAAAAAAAGACACCCAAAATCTGTATGCTGGGCACTGTTTTAATTCTAAAATTTAAACCCTTATTATTTCACCTCACTCCAGCTTTGGCTTGACAAAGAGTTGCACAGCCACTCGAATTACTGCCATAAAACCTGCCCGAAATCGTATCGTCAGTAGTAATCCTGCATTCAGGTTCTGTTTATGTCCACCAAAAGTGTCGTTTGTTACACGCATCTTTAAAACGACTGAGATCCGACATTGAGTCAGTAACCTGCAGTTTATCTTACGTTGTGAACAGTAGTTATTTACATTCAAAATACTCTGGGCCCGGTTCCTCAAAATCTCAATTAGTGCTAACCCAGGGTTAAACCACCTAACCCAGGATTAAAATTTTACCCACGATTAAAAAACGTTCCACAAACACCGATTAGCGGTAACCTAGGGTTAAATCGTGGGTTAAATTTAACCCACTTAGCTAGGCGGATTAACTCGCTAATCGACCGATTTGTCAAACTATAAAAAGCAAGTTTAACAACTCAAGCGAGTTTAAATATTACATAGCTTACCACAGATACAACGTGTAAAATACAGTAAAAGTCCATCACTAATGTGATGCCTATAACTATAAAGCTGAAGCGGTTATAACGCAAGGATTAGCGCTAACCCTGGATTAGTTAATTGGTTGACTAATCGAGGTTTGAAGAACGCTTTTTTAACCACGGGTTAACCGACTAACCCCCGATTAGGAAGTTTAACCCAGGATTAGGACTAACCCTGGGTTAAGTTAATCAAGGTTTTGAGGAGCCGGGTCCAGTTTGCTAAAATAAGTGCTTACCGTTTGCAAAGAACAAGTGAACATTCTGAGCCACTCGGGGTTCGGGTCACTGTTCAGTACCAGCACGTACTCAAGGAACGACAAGAAGATGAAACCAAAGTTTGTGAGGAGGAAATAATCCACGGCTTTCATGTAGCTCACCTTTTAACGACGAAAAAGACGTTTTTAAACATTAGATCGTATTTCATAGTATTCTAGCTTATATTTCGAATATGTTGTATAATCAATCTATTTGTTGTTCTTTAACAATCTTATGTTTATTTTTATTATACAATTTTTTTATTTTTACCTTAGATTACTTTATTATAAATTGTAATTTTTGTTGTTCTTAACTTTGTGAAATAGTAATAGTAGTGGGAGTAGTAATAGTAGTAGTAGTAGTAGTAGTAGTAGTAGTAGTAGTAGTGGGAGTAGTAGTAGTAGTAGTAGTAGTAGTGGGAGTAGTAGTAATAGTAGTGGGAGTAGTAGTAGTAGTAGTAGTAGTAGTAATAGTAGTGGGAGTAGTAGTAGTAGTAGTAGTAGTAGTAGTAGTAGTGGTGGTAGTAGTAGTAGTAGTAGAGGGAGTAGTAGTAGTAGTACTTTACCAGTAGTTAATGTAGTAGTAGAGAGAGTAGCAACGAGAGTCGAATACCATGACTGCAGTGAACTATGGGATGTAACGAACTTCGAATAAAAGCAATTTGCTGAAAATTAGCTACGTAAACTAGACGTTAATGACAACTAATTGCCTGATTCGTCTAGAACTTAAAATCCTTAACGTAGGAGCTTGATTAAATTGGAGCTTTTTGAAGGCCCACAAAACCTTTTGTTCATGGCATTTACTTATTGACCTGGTAAACCTTTTTTGAAAGAGGTTTATAGTGAATTTATACAAATCACAAAATATTTGATATAATTGCAAGTTATTTTATAAGAATCATGTGAACATTCAGTTTACTACAAATTGAGTGCTTTCAACTGAAAGACTTACACTGTGATTTTTTTGTTTGTACGTGTGGCTTAGAACATGAACATCTTCCTTGTGGTGGAAATCGGTCCACGTGCATTGTGAGTATATATGTAGACCAGCCTCGATCAGTTGGGACGTTTTTAAAAAGAATGTAAAATCAAGTGAGTTATTGCGTTTACTCTTAAAAAGAACTTGCAAAAAAACAAGAACAAAAAAGTGCCCTGAAAATGCTCTTGAAACTGCAATTGTTTCTAAATACCTCCGATTGTTCTTAGAAAACCCGAAAAGGTGTTTCATTATATATTCAGTCTGAGCCTAGTGAGTGGAGCTTCCATAGAATTCCCTTGTTTGATGGTCTGAAATGAGTCTGATTTCTTACAATCGCCTAAATTTTTAACTGATTGTTTGAGTTTAACTTGAGGATAATTTTAGCTGATTACTGATAATTGATATCAAAAACTCTAACTGATTTCTCGGAGAGTTGGCCAAAAATGAACTGACTACTGAAAACTAGGTACCCCTGGCAAGCCCTCTTGGCGCTGCAAAGGGAACATGGCGTCTACTTTGGAGGCCACCAAGATCAGGGTTACCTTGGGACTGCATACCTTTGGCATGTTTCTGTTGACGGAGGACGAGACCACAATGGTAGTGAGAATTGTTGTCACCGCCAGGGAAACTCTGGCAGGGACGGCTGCGTCTTTTATCCAGAAACAACACCAGGAGAGAATTACTAGAATTACGGCCGGGGTGAAGATGGAGAAGATGAAAAACTCCAGGCGACGTCTGAATGAAAACACTGCCTGAAGGCTTGCGAATGATCCTGAGAGTGTGAAATACAGAGAATATATCAAGTCAGTTTTCAAACTTATCAACTACTGATTAAAGTTAGTAAAAATTATTACCCTAATTTTCAAAAATACAAGTGTAATGTGCGCCGGCAAGATTTTCATTTAATCACCAAAAGCGTAGCAAAATGCCACAAAACCCACGTGAAGAAATTTCTGCCATGAGGTGAAAAGTTGACATATTTAATCTCGGTCGAGCAAAGCGTTAAGTTTAAGTGCTCCACATCCGCACAAGGAACTGAGATCGACTGTAGAACGATGTTTTTAAAAACTTCGAACTTTCATGAACTTAATAATTGAAAGAATCAGTTTTGGTACACAAAACGTTTTAAAATGTTTGAACTGGGCTTCACTAACAGCAAGCTAGCCACGAGCGCTACCAACGAGCCGACAAAAAACCGCAGTCCGCGACTATCAACTGACAACCGTGATTCTAATATCCTCGACTAGTAACCCGTGATCAGCGACTAGTAACCCGTGATC
Organism: Umimayanthus nakama; assembly: GCA_027574985.1. NCBI lineage: Eukaryota > Metazoa > Cnidaria > Anthozoa > Zoantharia > Parazoanthidae > Umimayanthus > Umimayanthus nakama. The sequence goes on from JAOBRG010300757.1 coordinate 11,366, forward strand.
AGCGACAAGTAGCCCGTGATCAGCGGCCTGTGAGCCGTGACTCGCGCACTCCCGCCTCACCTTTGCTGTTCTTGGTGTCCTTTGTCCTTGTGCGTATTGCTACGATATCAAATTGCGCCAGCTGTTCTGAAACTGTTTCTATCCCATTTTTCTCACTTTTTTTCCAGCTGTAGTCGACGTCGGCTCTTGTGTAAGCATCTATGAGGGAGGTGTGATGAAAGTTAACTTTTACAAGTAACTTTTAACTAGCTCCTTTAACAAGTTTTTAAGATTATGCCTACATTTTTACATTGTTTAACTTATACCATTGTTAAATCATTGTACAGTTAATACCTTACGATAGCTCGAATTCCCCGTTAGATCGAACTAAAAGTTATTGCCCTTCATTTCCTTCTTATATTTACTGTACTGTGCTTTACCTTGATAACTCGAACAATCGAACACTCGAAACTCCGCTAACTGTAAGTGATTTTACTTCATTTCAAGGGTTTATCCTTGATAATTCGACTTGCCGACTAATGAGCCATAACATTTTACACCGGAAGATTAAATTTTAATTTCAATTAAGATGGCTCCCGCCCGTTTGCATTTTCATGAATAAATGAACTGTACAGAGAACTTTCTTGTGCATAATAACAGATTACTTTACTTTTGCTAGCTGGTGTCACAACCACCTCTAGCTAGTCAATTATTGCAGTTCTAACAGAAATTATGCTTCCATAACAACTTCACAGGACTTTAATTACACCATAGATTTAACGTTCGATTGCATTTTACACAAAAAATAATCGGAGAAACTTCTTTTTATTGGATAAAAAGTGTTGGCACCGAAAAAAATATAGGGTGAATTCGAGACCAAGTCAGAGGTTGGAACATCAGCTTTTAACAAGCAGCAGTCATCTTTTCAAACGAGTAAGTCTTTTAAAAACTGCAGTTGCAATGGGAGTTGTTTTCTACTCACAACTTTCTATGATGAGGCGGCATTCTTGGGTGTCCATTGGGTAGAGACGAAAATCCATATCACACTGTGCTGTGAGCGTAATTCTGCAAACAAGCAGTATTAAATTCGTTTATAAAACTAAAACATACTCGAGCTTGTATAGTTTGACTGCAAAATAAAAATTAATATGATATATAGCGTCTATTGCTATAGCTACATGTACAAGTCCAAAGATAATTTAGGCTTTGTCCACGCTTACGGGTTTTCATTTAGCTTCGTTCTCGATGATGCCGGAAACCCTCAACGTCTGAGTGCAGTCACTATCGCTTTCTTACGGGTATCGCAACTTCTCACGAATGCGCTATGTATGTTTTTCTCATTTAATTTTGATCTACTCTCGACAGCGTTTTTGCTTTCACATGAATGCGGTATCACCGAAAATGCTCCGCGTATTAGTGAGGACAGAAGGCCTAAAGCATCGAATTGTGTACGGGTTCCAAACGAAACGACCTACAGTGTAGATAGGGCCTTACACTAATGTCCATCATACTTATATTTTTTCTATCTAAAAACGCTAACATCAGTAGGCGATTGGGACGACCCGGACGATTAATAGAATCCAGGATTAGAAAGCATGCCACCTCGTACTGAAGTAAATTTTGCCGTCTCCATGTATCATGACCCTCATGTTGCTTCTTGTCACGTGATGATACTTGGAATGTTTAACATTCACGAAGTATGTGTCGGGCGTCCAGAACAGCTTTGTTGCGTCATATGCCATGGTGAAGGGCGTGGTGTAGTTGTGTCTGAACCTGGGGTCGTACCACCATTGGCGGAAGAAGATGTCCATTGAGAATTCCTGTGACACGATAGAATAGAATAAAAACGATATAAGAATAGAATAGAGTAGAGTAGAATGGAGCAGAACAGAAGAGAAGAGAATAGAATAGAATAGAGTAGAATAACATATTAAAGTAGAACAGAACAGAATAGAATAGAATAGTACAGAATAGAATAGAATAGAACAGAATAGAATAGAATAGAATAGTACAGAATAGAGTAGAATAGAATAGAATAGAATAGAATAAAATGAAATAGAATAGAATGGAAAAGAATAAAGTAGAACATCAAATGTAAGATGTTAAATCGCTTATGGTTATAATTAATTTCTAAGTAGTGCACAACAAAGCTGAAGAATTGGTCAAACAGAGCACCGAGATCGAAAGCGTCTGTCTAGCGAAAGTTCAACCCTGATGTTGTTTCGGGTTTGGTGATATTTCTCAAAATGGAAAGAATCTATTGAACTTCCCAAACACACAAGCACACCAATGCCACAGCTAAAAGCCCTAAAACACCAACGGGGGTAAAAAGCAATTTTCTTATCTTTTTATGAGCAAGTCAAGTAATAGTCTAAGTTTGAGTAGAGGCATAAATAATACTTTTTCAAATTTTGTATCCTAAATTTTGATCAGTTCATTTTATCTTTAGTATTATATCTATCTTGCTACCTTTTCCTTTTAGTTTATTTTTATCATTTTCCGAGGAACCCATGAAAATTAAAACCACAATTGCCTGACTGTATATCTTGTTTAACACGAGTAATACATTTACCTACCATCATGCTCTCTTTCAGCTCGCCAAAAGAAACGACTTTAATTTCTACAACAACATCACACGGTTTCCCTTTAACAAAGAACAAGAAATAAAAATGTTGAAAATGCAGATAGTAATTCATTTAAATACCGCGGGCTGCGAGATTTGCTCCCGGGTTCGTTGTAAACGATTACATGCTGCAGCATGGATTCTACCTGTAAAGTTCTAGTGTATCTGATATGCTCCGTAAACTGGAGTGACCCTCTCTACAGATCAGGAGAAAAAACAACAGACTGACTCAAATGTTTAATATTGTTAACAATATCCTTCCTAGGCGAAATCCTAACTTTAAGTTCAACCAACACCCCCTGCAACTGACTGTTTCAAATACACATTCTTCCCAAGAACTAGCTGTTCCTGAACGGAATTCTCTAACTAATATTAACGGCCCAGTAACACTTGAGCATTGCGTATCATACTAGCAAATGCTAGCCTCAGCGAATGAACATACACTAGTATAGGCGCTGACATACAGAGGTACGTGTACATTTCAAGCGCGGTCGCAGACGGTGGCATATGACAAGACAGAAATATTTTTTAAGCATGCTTAAAAAAATTATGCGCGTATTCAGACGCATGGTTTGTACGCTGAACATACGCTAGGCACACACTGATGCGCGAGAGTAACGAAAAAAATACGTTACTCATGGCCGATAGGTCAAATACGCTGGTCATACACTGGCCTTACGTAGGCGATCGATACGTTACTTGTGAGGCTATTCGTGGGATTTAATGGAGCCGAAACCAACTGTAAAAACGCACACGTTTTAGGTATTCTACTGATAAACAGTTACTTATTTGCTTTTTATTTCAGCAACGCCATAGAGGTCTATGCAGTTTCAATAGGTTCAAAGCAGTGAGCATACGAACAACTTTGTATTTTCAAGGGCACCTTAGCTTGAGTGTATGAAAATAAGCTATCACTTTTCGTACGTAATAGTGTGACAGAGCCATAACTACAACCAAAAGCGATTCGTGTAGAACTTACCTCCGGCATTTGGGCGTACTTTCAGGTCATACCCCTTCAATATCGAGTTGATAGTCTGAGACAGATTATAGGCCTCTTGCTTACTCCGCGCCAGCTCAAGCTGTGATCTTAAACAAAACAAATGAACTTCAATAAACTAAGTTAATAAAATACTGTTTTTTCTGACAAGATTTAACACTTTTATTGAAACTTTAGGTGACCTTCTTTCGCCGCACCCTCCATGAACGGGGACGTTTTCGTGTCTGGTCCAATCTCTCGACGATCTATCGTAGGACTTAAAATAACCCACATACTCATCGATAGGAGTAAGCTAATGTCGGTGTTGTTGAGGTTGTCCTCGATTAGTGGGGTCGCAGTGGCCTTGTGTGAAAGCTTGGTATTATAATAAGTTTATTATTTTTATTATTATTATAATTATAATTATAATTATTATTATTAGTAGTAGTATTAGTAGGTAGTAGTAGTAGTAGTTGTAGTAGTAGTAGTAGAGTAATAGTCGTAGTAGTAGTAGTAGTAGTAATAGTCGTAGTAGTAGTAGTAGTAGTAATAGTCGTAGTAGTAGTAGTAGTAGTAGTAATAGTAGTAGTAGTAGTAGTAATGGTAGTAGTAGTAGTAGTAGTAGTAGTAGTAATAGTAGTAGTAGTAGTAGTAATGGTAGTAGTAGTAGTAGTAGTAGCAATAGTCGTAGTAGTAGTAGTAGTAGTAGTAATAGTAGTAGTAGTAGTAGTAGTATTAGTAGGTAGTAGTAGTAGTAGTAGTAGTAGTAGTAATAGTAGTAGTAGTAGTAGTAGTAATAGTAGTAGTAGTAGTAGTAATAGTA